>CM076398.1:48500547-48725547 GCA_038363315.1 Mugilogobius chulae | reverse complement strand
GTAATCTTTATTTGTATAGCGCTTTTCACAGACAGAGTCACAAAGCGCTTCACAGTGAGATGAACCCCTCCCCACTCAGTGACAGTAAGCAGCTCAGCGGAGGTTGATTAGCCTAAACACCTGCCGCCTCTACCTCCAACTACCAGTCCTATTATATTTTAAAATCAAAAGTTAACTTCCTGTTCATACAACATCGCTGAAAAATCTGTAAATGTTGACGACTCCTGAGTGTGTCGTCAGCTCTACTCTACCTCTCAAATGCTCTTTAACTTGGTTTATGGTTAACTATGCAATTATTGCGTTTTATCAGATCAATAAAGTAGCACAAAGTTCAATGTCTTCTCTGTCAGCACAATCAATTGAAAATGAAAGTATTTTGTCAACGTGGCGTCAAAAACAATAATTCAATCACACTTGCCCTAACTGTAGTAAGTCAGAAAAAAGCACGTTTGTAGATCCAAAAACAGGAAATCTAATTTTGTATTAAATTTCAAAGGATAAAAAAAATCATTTGAAATTTGATGGTTTGGCTGGAAATTTTAAAGAAAAACTCAATGGTCCTGTTTCTGTTTCTTTGCCTATACGCATACAATTTATTAAGACATAATTAAAGCATAGTTCATATAAAAAAGCAACATGAATCTTTAAAGCATCATTGTAATATAGACCTGGGCAAACAAAATAATTCTTTACTTTTGTTTTTGAATGACTTAACACTTAGGTTAAAACTTAAAACTGCTTGATTCTAAAATTGTAACTTTTAAGTTAGGAAATGTTGGAAAATGTATGAGAAATTCATTAATAGATAATTTTCTTTGCTCCAAAATGTTTCAGACTAGTTTGAAGACCTTACTTTTTGGTTTGAGCAATATTTAATTAGGCTATTTTTCCAGTTTTATGCCAAATTTTCTCTCCTAATCAAACTAAAATGCTTTGAAACCAGTGAAATAGTGGACAGAATGTACGCATATAAATCTTCTCTGATCAAAATGACCCCTCCGTCACCTGTCTGCATTTAAGTAAGGCCCTCGGCAAAAAAATATCTGCTGTTGAAAATGTTTTATTTTTTGTAATGTTAACGTATCTTTAGTGCACCGCAAAAACTATAAATCTAGACTTGCTTAAAATAACTTGGAATGAGAATTTTAATCCAGATTTGAGCTGCTTTAGCTGGATTTAATTGCTCATGTAATGTAGAATTTCACTGGTTTCAAGACTTTTTTAACTGGTTTGGAAGGACATTTGCTTAAAAGAAAAAAGAGAAAAAAAAATGCCAATGGGGTAAGAACAGTTTTCTTCAAGGTAGGTACAGATTTTAACTTCAGATTTCCCATGACTTATCCAAAACAATTCCCAACATTTCCATAACCTCGTTTAACCTACTCTTCAATCAATTATCGGCTTTCATTAACTGATTAAGACCAAAACACAAAGATTTCAGGCATTTCTAGACATAAAAAAAAATGAATTCATCTCTAATATACTTTAAAAATAGTGGATTTTATTACAGTTTCAAAATAAGCAACAACGTTTTCAGTTTATAGTTACTCCAGTGCATGATATTTTCTAATTTGTGGGCACATTTTTAAAAACATGATTTTTCTCCATCTCTGCTCAACATAAACAGGACTGTGTCAAAGCAAATAATTTCCAAAGTTTTTTTTTTATTTATATTTTTCTAATTTTCCAAAACTTTTTCAAAGTCAGAACAATTCCAAAACTTTTCCAGGGCCCGGAAATTGTAATTGAACTTTTCATGACTTTTCCACCCTGTTTCTGACCCTGTTTCTTAACCCATTGGCAAATAATTTGGCTCAAAATAAAAAGAAATGTCTTGAAATCAGTTTGAAACACTTTAAACAAGGAAAATAATCTATGTCTCTACAATATATCAAGGTTACATTAGTCAAAATGCTTGAAATTAGGTTTAAATCCTAGAATCAAGCAACTTTAACTTGTCTTGAAATTCATTTTTTGCAGTGTGTTGTTAAAATAGAATCTCCTAAATGCTTATACCCCTGCACTGACAGTAAACTAACCTAGTCTAAGTATAAAAAGCAGAGACTTGACAGTGTAAATGCGTGGTGTCGTCTCATTACTGCGGTACCTGTGAGAGAGGTGTGTGTTTGGCTGAGCAGCGGAGGCAGTGAGGAGGCCGAGGACAGACAGCTGGAGAACGGCTGTGACGAGGCCAGGCTGTAGGAGGTGCTGGAGACCGGGTGCACCTGCCAGTGACACAAACAACACGGCACAGACACAGCACAAGTGTTAGAGTCCAGGGAGGAGAGGCATACAGCAAGAACTAGAAGGGAATTCACTTTAAGACGACACACAAATGTACTTTTAACACTACTTCTACATGAAAAACACAGCTGGAGTTGTGCTTGTGATAGGGCTGTCCAGTAATCGACCAAAGTAATTCAAAGACATGTCTCCTCGATCATTTATCTGACAGTTTTAAAATAGTGTATGGGGGAAAAAAGCAATTAGTAACTGTATAAGTCTGTAAAAAGCCATATTACCCAATGATTTGCTCCCACATTTTAAGCTAAAATACTTTCTTTTTCAGCTGTTCTACATAAAACCGTAAAATTAGTCGACTAAATGACTGAATGTATACAACCTTGTCTTTAATATATTATTCTTTCCCCTCTGGGCCTCAGAAAGTCCCAGTTTGTAATGTCATAGATGGATTACTGAGGTCTTCTGCAATGTTTTGTGTTTTGAAAAAAGTAAATGAACCAGATTCAGTTTAAGCATTTCAGTAGGAAAGATTGGTTTGTTTATTTACCATTTTTCTCAAAGTAATTTCATTTGCAGCCAATAGATGATTTGAATCGATTTTTCATATGAACAGTGTTAGGGGAAAGTCATTGAAAAAGTAATTAGTTACTCATTACTTAATACTTTTTAAAAATCTAATCAGTTACACTAATTAGTTACTGCCTCAAAAAGTAACTTAGATACATTACAAGTGTAACATTGCAAACACTGATAAAATACAGAATTTTATGTTTTATTATTGACATTTTAACAGAGAGAAAAAAAAAGCAAATGTGGGTTAAAAAGCTATAAAAGGATTCTGGGCCTTGTTCCAGCGGCAGATTTCTGTCTCTGAGTCATTTTATCTCTAACAATACGTCACATTTGTGAATTTCTTTTGCCTAAAAGTAACCAAATGTATTTTGTTAGTAACTGTTGTCAGCCTTAAAGTGAGGCTTAACGCGCAATCGGAGATTTACTCCGCCCACAACTGCACTTCAAAGTGGCTCGCAAAACTGGGAGATGCCCGGAGAACTTTTAGGGACGCCCAGTGAGTGTGAAGATTGATTGACAGCACTAAATATGGATAGCGAACGTAGCTTGGCGAGTGATGTGAGTTTTGTGTGGGAGCGGTCCAACCTCAGTTTACAGCTGTGATTCTGTGCAGCACAGGTCTAGTTTCTTACATGAACTTCAAGATTCTTTTTATTAACCTGGCAGACAACTTGCTACAGCAGCGGTGTCAGAAGGAGTTTTTTTTGTGGCTAATTTGGGCGGCTCGGCTGTGGTGTCAACTCAATGAGATGTTCTGAAAATGCACTGACAGTGTTTGACCATCGCGGCAGCACAGCTGTGGTTTTTGCCATCATAACTGCAATCATAACTGCAAAATGAGGGAGTTTTTTTCACAAAAATGTCCAAAAAACGCCCGGAAACAGTAGATAATTAAATTTTGACCCCCATTTACACAGTTTGACAGTGAAAAACTGTTTTGCGTTCAGTTTAATAGCTTTGTCATTTTAAATTGGTTCATTTTAAACTAGTATGCAATGTTTTGTTAGATTTTTGGTGAAAAGATTCTGCCATAAATTCTGCAAAACCATTGAACATATTTGCGCGCCTGAATAGTTTTTGGCCTCATTAGAAGCAGCTCGGTCCCGGTTCGACTAAATCTCTATAAATTCCGCTGCCGTGTCTGGTCCTATTTATAGACGGCGAGATAGTTAGAACAAAGCAGCGGGAGCCGGAGCTATCTGAAGTGTGACTGAACACCTGAGAGCCGGAGACAGGGTTGACAGTTTGGAGAGCGAGTGATGAGGCGTGGGACGGGAGCAGGCCGGAGGAGAGAGGGGTGCTACAGACGCCCGCCGGCAGAGACAAAGAGGTGCAGCACACACCCCCGCCCAGAGACAGAGGGGCAGAGGACACGACGCCGCCCAGAGACAGAGGGTCCTTCAGGCTGGAGTAGATACCTGGACAAAAAGAATAAACGCACAAACTGACACAACTTACACTTATTAGTTCAAAAGTGCAGTTAAAGATACAATTTTTCAGTAAAAAATGTGTCTTTAGATTTCAATAAACATTTTTGCTTGTTTTCACCCAGTTTGGTTGTTTTATATGAGGTTAATAATTGTCTTTTGTCCAGTAAATATGACATACTGTATGTAGAGGTAATTGTACAACTGTTACCTAGCAACCACATTGTAAATTTGGGCTAAAATCAACATAAATGAAACAGACGTTATGATTTCACAAATGATAATATCTTGTAACGCTCAATAATTGCTTAATCTCCCAGGGAACTGTGTCATTTCTGTGTGAATTCTGTGTCTTTGCATTTTGGTGTTTTTGGCTTGTGTTTTTAGAGCTTAATTTAGAGCTGTAACTTTCAACTTTTATAAGTCAATTTTATCCTATTTTGCTACTGGAGCTGGGCAATATATCGAATTTTATCGTGAATATTGTTTTTAAGAGATGCAAAAATTTTATATCCAGAGTAGAGTTGTCAAAAAAAATCGATTCTCCTGATACTAATCGATACTAAAACTTGTATCGATTTCGTATGCTAAGCCCCCCTTCTTCTCTCATTGGAGCTGGAAATAATGAAACTATCAAATACTTTATACTGTATATAGGCTATATATGTGTCTGATAATAGAACAAAGCCCGGTCTTAATGTAAAGGTTCATGAATCAAGTTAATAATAAACAAATAATACATAAAAATACTATTATTTTAATCATGTCAAAAAGAAAAATATAAATAAAATAATAATGATTAAAAAGTAAAAATACTATCATAAGAAAAAAAAAAAATTAAGTTGGCACCGTGGTATCGAAATCGGTATCGAGTATTTTTCAAGTATCGAATCAAATTTTAGTATCGTGAAAACACTAATCCAGAGTATCACACAGTGAAAACAAAATAATTCTCTAGTTCAGCGGTCTCCAACCTTTCAAAGCAAAAGAGACATATTTGCCTAATCAAACCAAATCAAAGGCAAAAAAAACTTTCAGACAGTTAAGTAAATTCAAACAATGTTTTGCAAAATATAATATTGTGTGAATTAATCAAAATGATTTTAAAGGCGAGATTAATCAGTTTGTTTCAATTAGCACGTTACTGTAATGCTCCTGTGCATTTGTGATAGAGACTCCAGTTATGGTCGTCCATATATTTAGAAATCATTAAATAACTACTTCGGGTGTACGATAGCAGAGTAGTTAGAGCTCTGGCTTCCAAATAAGGAGGTCATGGATTCGACTCTCGGGTCGGACCATATCAACATCTCACGATCTCTCTGGGTGGAGTTTGCATGTTCTCCCCATGTCACCGTGGGTTTTCTCCTGTTTCCTCCCACCTCCAAAAACATGTATGTTTAGGTTAATTGGGCATCACTGTAAATTTCTCTTAGTGAGTGAATGAGAGAGTGAATGTTTGTCTGTCTAACCCAGCGACAAGTTGGCCACTGTCCAGGGTGTTCCCCCGCCTAAGGCCCAAAGTCACTGAGATAGGCTCCAGTCACCTGTGACCCCTAACGGGATTAAGCAATAAAAAATGAATGAATGAATGAATAAATAACTACTATTAAGCCAGTGGTTCCCAAAGTGGGGGTCAGGACCACTCGGAGGGTCGCGAAGCAAAATCTGGGAGTCACAAGATGATTTCAAGATGTATTTTACATTTATGACTTGGTTTTTTATCTGTTTTTATAACTTTGGCATCAGGTTTGACTGGATTTTGGTCATATAAAACTGCAAAAAAAAACAACTAAAAACTACCAAAATAACTGCATTGGTTTTCCAACTTATTCTAAAGACATCCAATTTATTTTTATGTGGGTCCCGGTCTGAAAAGTTTGGGAACCACTGCACTAAGCAACTGCTAATTTAAAAAAAAACACAAATTGTGAATAGAATAGAATTCAATAGTAAAGATAGGTCTTGAACTTTTATATAAAATAGTTCCTCATTCAAATATCAAAGAACCAAACTGATGTCTTCAAAGAGCCACAGGTTGCAGACCTCTGACCTCGTTGCTGGAGTGAAATTGAGCAGAAGCTTTAGGTGGCCCCAGCCTGGCTCGTGGCTTCAACACTAAACATGTTTGTAAAGAAGCAGGGCAGGAAATACAGGCTTCAAAGATGCTCAGTCAGACAAAACAAAACCACTATCAGGCTGAACATGTCTGACTCCAGCAGAATCAAAATGCACAGAGTAAACATTTTAAATCAAGCCATCTCAACGTCTCTTAGATAGTGAGATAAGGTTTGGGCTGGTTTGGATTTGTAACAGAAAACACTGAAAAGTCAAGCAAAGTGCAGATCATAAACAACACAGTCTTTGTTTTACAGGAAGCTGAAGGATTGCTACACGCCCACTCATGATCTACAGAGCAATGAAACACTGTTTGAACCCCTCTGGGTCGCACGTTTGACAAATGCACATGTTCACAATTCAAACACAAAATGCAAAATGTCTGAATGGTTGTGTTTATGAAAGAAAAATGTCAGAACAATCAAATTACTGTGATTAACAATATTTTAGGAGTCACAGAGCAAAACAATTACTAAATATTTGGATTCTCATAAGCACATTGATCACTTTTCCAGACATTTTACACGGACGATTAAACATGGAGCCCATTTACAAATTAATGGTATTGTTTCTGGAGGTCCACTGTCGCTGATTTCATGGTCAAGTAAATGTGAAAAATGCCTGTGACATTGATGAACTTATATTTAAATAAATTATAAAAACAACTATGTCTATAACCTTTGGGGATCAATATTTAAGATTGGTGCTTTTTTTTTTTTATCTTTTATTGTGTACAATGATTTGACAATTTTGTCTCCCACTATAACTAGAAACTGTTGCTTCATTTAGCAATTTATATTTACTTAAAGAAATAAATAAAGAGAAATTGTGAGCGCTTCCAGGATTTTCAAACAATCAGGTGCTTTTCTAGGATAATGCTTGCAATGTTAGAGATAAAAAGCTGACTTGCGATGTGCAAAAATATTTTGTTGAGACAGACAAAACTTGAGCCTTGACTGCTTCTCGACAAAATATTTCTTGCACATCGCAAGTCAACTTTTTTATCTCTTATATTTATTTATGTTTTTTATTTTTTTTAATATGTTGTAAACCTGTCTTTAGATTGTTGTTATATTTCTTAAATTTCAAAGGATTTGTTTTTGTTTTTTTTGTCAGATGGTTAAGTGTTATAAAGTCATTATTTTCACAAAATTAACTGTTAGTTAAACAAATTATGAAATTAATTACTCCGAAGAACAAAATGTTTAAACTTTTAGTTCTTGTTCACACGTGTCCAAGCTCAGGCGTTTCAGCACAAATATTTGATCTAAACTACACATCATCCACACAAAGCAGGACTTTTAGGACAAGGAAAACAAATATTTCTGAAACCAGGTCTCAGAGTGAAAAGATCTCAAAACTCTGGTTTAGTGTCTCCGCATGACATCACTGCTTCACAAACCACAGAAGACACGAAAAATGTATATAATCCACTATAATCTCCATAAAATTTGTTTTGAAGATTTGTCAAAATATTCCAAAGAAATCTGAAGCATAAATCTACTTTCTGTGTCTCTTCTGTAGATTTTAGATACACGATGTTTATTCAGATAGTTTGCTAAGTTTAAAAGTTTATTTTTTCATTAAACAACTTTTCTGTGCATGCTCAGCATTAAGTTTTCCTCTCTGGTCAGTTACAGGAATTTAACAGGCTTCAGGCTGGTCTACTGATTCGCGTGGACGCTCAAAAACCCTAAAACAGCTCCATGTTTATGCAATTTGTTTTTAAAATGATCATTGTTTTGTCTTTGTGTGGACAAGGCCTAAGGCAATCTCATATTTCGCTGACCTCATGGCATAACCTTACAGCCAAAACCCTTCCTGCTTATAAGTAATTTTTATTACAGAAAATTGTATGCTATATTTTCCCCAAACCCTTACAAAATAACAGAAACTATACTAACTGAAACAACTTACCAGTGCCTAGAAGCGAATTCCCTCGAGTTGACGAGAAACTTCCAGCGGATGAAGACGTGGAGAAGACTGAGGAAGAGGAAGTCGCAGCGGCCACAGTTGAGGCGGCGGTGGTCGTCGTCTGGTAATGCGAGTTAAACCCCTGGACAGCAGGAGGCGCTGTGTGGTGATGGTGGTGCTCCTCATCTCCTCTCCTCTCTCTGTTTTTGCTGCCTTTCGGTCTTCCCGGGCCGTGCCGACTCTTCTTACTCCCCCTGTGTCTCCGTTCCCTTGGCAACGAGGGAGGAGGCGTGGCTTTTCTTTCCTGTACTTCCTCTTCTCTCTCCGCGTCCGCCTCTTCCAGAATCGGAGGAGTGCTCAGCTGCGACACTTTGAGGGATTTGGAGGAAGAGGAAGAGGAGATCTTGCGGATTTTCGTGCCGGACGAAGAGGTAATGCGCATTATAGATCCGATGGTGGAAATGGTGACTTTGTTTTCGAACGGGCTGGTGGAGTTTCGTTCGGTTCTGTCGTGGGTCTGCGTGGTTGCTATGGGGCCGTCAGCAGGAGTCAGAGCTGGAGGTTTGTGATATTTCGAGTCTTCTTCTTCGTCATCTTCTTCGTCATCTTTCTCTTCCTTTTCTTCCTCTTCTTCCTCCTCGTCTTCCTCCTCTTCCACTCGCACGGCCGGTCTCCTGTGGCGCTCTTTTCGGTCCTCGCTGCTGTTGTGGTGGTCGTCCGAGCCGCGGTCGTGGTCCCGATCTCGCTCGTGTCGGGAGGAGGAAGAGGAAAACTGGTGGAAGTCCTGAGAGGTAGACAGAGAGCCACCTGTAAAGAAAACAATGGGATAAATTGGTGATTAAAATGGAGCCTGTGCACCCTTTCAAGCACAAAAATCTGAGTGTGATTCTGAACCTTTTGAAGCACAAGAAAGAACATCAAAGTTTACACATTGGGTACATATAAAGATAAATAAATAGGTTTAAAGAGTTTGTGGTCAAAACTCCAGAACTGTTAAGCGCCGCCTCTCACTCTGAAATTCTAACTGTAACAAGCAGCAGATCATAAATTACATATATTTATATTAGGGTTGTCAGGTAAAATTTTTTATTGTGAATAATCACATGATTCGATTAATCACATTTATTAAATATTTGTATTTTATATTTTTTTTTTTTTTCAAAATGTGTTTATTTAATTTTTAACACTTTTAAACAGACAGCTCAGCAGAACATTGATCTATTTCGTAATTATAGATGCAGAGTAAAAAATAAAATAGTGAAATAATATTAATTAAAAAAAAATAAAGATACATCAATAAAAGTATATTAATAGTAAAATAAAATAAAATAAAAATACAATCAGTCAACAACTGTATTGTTCAATATTGAGGCTACCGATCGATCAGTAAATTGAAGGTATGGAGTCCAAATATCCATGAAACGATTTTTTGTAGAATGAAGAAGACAAGTTAAATATTCCAAAGGAAAAAGTTCCATAATGAGTTTATGCCAGGTGACTGTTGATGGAGGTTTGTCACTGATCCATGAAAGAAATATGTTTTTACGAGCAGCAAATGTCAGTATGTTAAATAATCTGTTCCTAGAGACTGATCCAATATTTGTGCTCCTGTAGCCCAGGAGCAAAGAGACTGGATCGAGAGATATTGCAGTTCTGAATATTTTTTCCAAATCCTTCACAACATCTGTCCAGTATGATTGAATTTTGGGGCAAAACCAAACACAATGTGAATATGTCCCGATAGCAGTTTTGCATTTTAAACATAAAGGTGAGACTTGGGGGTTCATCTGATGTCTTCTGTTTGGAGAGATTTGAAGTCTATGAATAACCTTATACTGTAATAATTTAGTATGGTTGCAAACCGAAATACATTTTGCCTGACAACAGATAACACTCCACTTTTCTTCATCAAGAACAATACCAAAATCTGTTTCCCATTTCTGTTTTGTATCTAGTAAGGCTGAAGAGTTGGTCTCATTAAGTATATTGTAAAATGAAGTGATAATGTTTTTATTAGGACATTTAAGAATCAATTTCTCTAATGGGGAAAATGTGAAATTGGAAATCAGTGTGGTCTTCTTATAAATGTAATCTCGTACTTGGAGGTATCTAAAAAAATGACTATTAGGGAGTTTATATTTATCCTGAATTTGTTTAAATGAAGATAAGGAATTACCGGTAAACAGATCACCCATCTTTCTGATACCTTTATCAGCCCAAACTTTAAAACCAGAACTGTGCATGCCTGGCTCAAACTCTGGGTTGCCTTGTATTGGTGAGAGCAAAGGAGTCAGAAAAGATTTACCCTCTAGCTTCCTGGCCATCAACCATGCCCTAACTGTGTTAAGAATAATTGAATTGTTACCACACAAACTCCTTGCAGATTTTACATTTCTACATGACAAAAGGCCAAGAAGTGAACATTGAATCTGAGAACTTTCCAGACCAAGCCATACAGATGTGTGATCCTCCCTCACCCATTCTACTACAAATCTCAAGTTAGAAGCTAGCTGATAAAGTTTAATATTTGGGACCTCAAGCCCTCCCATGGAAACAGAACACAATAGCTTTGAAAATTTTAACCTTGGTTTTCTTTATGCCAAATAAACTCACTCAACCACCCATTAAGTAATTTTAAAGTTTTGTTTGAAATCAATATCGGAATCATCTGCAGAGGGTACAGTAATCTAGGAAGCACATTCATCTTGATGATGGAGACTCTACCCAACAGTGATAAGGGAAGGGCATTCCATCTTTCCAGATCCTTTCTGATGTCATCTAAAAGGGGTATAAAGTTTGCCCTAAACATTTGATGAAACATGGGAGTAATTTGAATGCCAAGATAGACAAAGCCTGATAATGACCAACGAAAGGAAAAGGTGAAAGGCTACTGGTTTTATCTCTAAGGCTGCCCATGGGCATTGCAAGGGATTTAGAGAAGTTAATCTTATAACCTGAAAATGTTCCAAATGTTTTTATTAGTTCAATTAATCTAGGAATAGAAGACTTTGGTTCAGATATATACAGTAATACATCATCAGCATAAAGTGAGATTTTATGCCAACGTTCTCCAAAATAAAGCCCTTTACAACTATATCCTGTCTGATTGCTTCAGCCAAAGGTTCCACTGCTAGAGCAAAAAGGGCCGGACTCAGTGGACAACCCTGCCGGGTTGAGCGATGAAGTGAGAAGGCTTCAGACCTACAGCCATTGGTGTTTACAGAGGCCAAGGGGCTGCTATATAATAATTTAACCCAATTTATAAATGTTTCTCCCAAGTTGAATGTTTCTAAGATATGAAGTAGATAAGGCCATTCGACACGGTCGAAGGCCTTCTCCGCGTCTAAAGAAATGACCAAACTGTCCATGTCCCGTTCCTGACATATATTTATTATATTTAAGAGCCTTCGAATGTTATGAGTTGAGGTTCTGCCCTTAATAAACCCAGTCTGGTCTTCCCTGACTATTGAAGGTAATACTTTCTCTAGCCGTAGCGCTAAAATTTTTGACAACAGTTTAAAATCTAGATTCAGCAAAGCGATGGGACGATAACTAGCGCAATGATCTGGGTTTTTTCCTTTTTTCAAAATAACAGTAATGTCAGCTTCCCTTAAAGACTGTGGGAGAGAGCAGGTTGTGAATGAATGTTCCAACATGGCCAAAAAAGGGTCTATAAGCAGATGATGAAATTCCTTATAAAATTCACAGCTCAGGCCATCCGGCCCAGGAGCCTTGCCCGACTGTAATTTTTTTAGAGCTAGTAGTGCTTCCTCTTTGGTAATAGGAGCGTTTAATATTAATTTTTGAGCTTCTGAAATAGTAGGGAGTGTAAGCTTAGATAAAAAAGATTCCATTATATCAGAGGCACCCGGTGAGAGGTCTGATTCATAAAGTTGTTTGTAAAACTCCTTGAATGTATTGTTAATGCTAACATTATCAAAAAAGCGGTTGCCAGCGACATCAACTACAGAGATTATTGTTTGAGACTCTTTCTGGGCTTTGGTCAGCGATGCAAGGTATTTAGAAGGTTTATTACCAAACTCATACAGCCTTTGTTTGGAAAAAAGAAGTGAAGACTTTGCTTGTTGTGTCAGTAAAGTGTCTAAAGCAGATTGTACTGCACATTTTTTCTGTACTAAGGTTGGGTCAGAGGATGTCGCCAGCAACCCCTTCATATCGTTCAATTCTTCTTCAAGCTTTTTTGTTGTTTCAAACGTCTTTGTTTCTTGGTGGCAAACTAATAATTAGGCCCCTAATGTATACTTTAGATGTTTCCCAGAGCAAAGAGGGATGTCTGTGGATCTAGAGTTAATATCAAAAAAAATTTTGAATTCCCTGGTCATATGTAATGTAAAATTTTCATCCTTTAAAAGGCGTGTATCGAATCTCCACCGTCTACTCCTCACAGACACACAATCAGTAATCAATTCTAGACTTAACATTGCATGATCACTGACTACAATATTTCCAATTTTGCAAGAAAACACTTGTTGTATTTGAGATTTTGGCGTAAAAAAATAATCAATTCGAGTGTGACATTTATGAGGAGCAGAATAATAAGTGAACTCTTTGTTAGCTGGGTGGAGAGTCCGCCATACATCAGAAAGACCCATTTCTTTACAAATGGCAGAAAGTGTGCTAGCCTGGCTAGTAAGAGGTGAGTTACGAAAAGGATGTCTATCCACTAAAGGACAGAGCAAACAATTAAAATCGCCTCCCACTAGGGCAAGAGAATTGGCCAATTCTGAAAATTTCAAAAATGTTTTTGACAAAAAATTCTGAGAGTAGTTTGGTGGGCAATATATATTCATGATCGTAATTATTTCTCCCTGCAAGATACCTTTGATAATCACATATCTCCCATATTGATCTTTTGTGCAGATTCTAACTGAAAAGGAATGTTTTTATTAATCAGAATTACAACCCCTCTGCTGCTCGTTGAGAAAGAAGCAAAGTACACATGGCCCACCCAGCTATGCCTAAGTTTAGATGCTCAGCATCATTAAGATGTGTCTCCTGTAATAATGCTACATCTATATTTTCCTTTTTTAGCAATGCAAAAACCTTCCTTTGTTTAACTTTCTTTCGTAAACCTCTTACATTCCATGAACAAAATTTAACCTTGTTATGCAACATCTGCAAGTAAAGAACCTGAGTATGTTGTCTGCACCATAATAAATATACATTTATAAAAAAGAAAGTAGATCAAAGCTGAGCCAGAGAACAACAAAAAAGAACAACGAACATACAACCCAGACACAGTCAAAAAGGACACACTCATATAAAATAAAATAAAAACTAGTGATGGGGTCTCTCCCCAGGTTGCGTGGGGATTGCTATCCTGTAAAGCACCTGAAAAAGTGCAACAACTAGCAAAAAAAACAATGGCATGCTCTAAGATAGGGAGCAAGGAGCCCTGAGATCAAATGAAAGGAACAAGAATTCTCCATAAAGAGAGGCAGAAAAAAGTGACCGTGTGTAGTAATTAGATACCTTCATAAGGAACATATAAAAAACAAATACACTCCCCACACATATTAAAGCATAAACTTTAAGTATATTTAACCAACCAGTTGTTTGTCCTCAGCTTTGGTCGGCGACACTTGACGCGAAAGAAAGCACCTCCCCCGGCGAGAAAAAGATTCTCTGAGCGCCGTTGAATGAAACCTTGAGCTTTGCTGGATAAAGCATGGCATAGTCAGCGCCGATTTCCCGCAGTCGTGTTTAGCCATCGTGAACTCCTTTCGTCTCCTCAGAACCGCAGCAGACAAGTCGTTGTAGAATGAAATTTTTCTGCCATCTAGGAGAATGTCGCCTTGCGCTGCTTTACGTCGTACAGCTGCCATCACCCGCTGCTTGTCAGGGAATGCATGAAACCGGGCAATGATGGGACGCGGCGGCTGATCCTTCCCAGGTTTCATGGCGAGAGAGCGGTGCGCTCGTTCCAGCTTGATCCGGCCCAGTTTGGTGTCCATACTGAGAAATCTTGGCAGCCAGTGTTCGAAGAATTCTACGGCGTTATTGCCCTCCGTGTTTTCAGGAATATTGAAAATGCGGATATTCTTCCGTCGCCCTCTGTTTTCCAACTCGTCAACGTGTTCAGTCAGAGTTTCCACTTTCTTTCAAGGGCTTGCAGCTGAGCATGGAGTGGCTCGTTAGCCGTTTCTAGCTGTAGCACCCTAGCTTCTGCTTCATCCAGACGCTCGTCAACCCTCTTTAAATCAGCGGTATGCTCATTGACCGTTTGGATTAGCGGGTCCAGCTTTGCATCAATAGATGACATAATTTTCGCAGTCATCACCTCGAATGCTTTAGCCAGGGCAGGATCCAATTCAGTGTTGCTTGTCTCGCATTCATGTCCTTCTTCCTCATCGCCATGTTGGGCCACGCTGTCGTCGATTCCCTGTTTGCTGGCGGTTTTGCGTTTAGAAGGCATCATTTGGCGTTGTTTGGACCAAAACAGTTCCAAGGTCATAATACACAGTCAGCACGTATTAAATGTCGTTAACTCTTGTGAGAATGCTGAAATATCTTTAAAAGTTTACAGAGCTCCCGCAGCCACGTCTTTCTCCTAAGCCGCCATCTTGTCACCCCCCCATATCACATTTTTTAAATATTTTGTATCACTCAATTCTGGAACATGAACAGAACTTATTATTTAAGCATGATAATCATATGTCTTCTTTAACACTGTGCTATCTCGGGCCTGTGTGGTGTCTGGGCTTGGATCTGTTCAGCTTATTTTACAACTTCTCACCCATTTAATAATGCGTTTAACAGGATATTATTAGCAAACGTCCAATTAACAGCTCCATAGACTCTTCAACAAGTGCGGTGTGGCGTCACAGAGATGGAGCGATACATCCAGACGATGACAGGAAGAGCAAATGTTAGGATTTTATGGTTAAAGACACACTTTGGCAGAGTTTTGGCTGCCAGTCAGGTCTCCCTTCTGACATACGGAATAAAAAATTGTGAGCAGGACAGACGATGTGGAAAGTGGTAAATCTTCATAATTAGTAAATAATGGGTGAAAATTTGCTTGAATGACCAGACAACAGGCACACAAACAGTGCGTAGTCGACCAAAGAAATTCTTGGTTAAGTAAAATCCTGTCCTATCGATCTATTAATCAACTAAAAACGGGTGTGGCCAGCTAAGAAGTATCTTTTGATCTGGTGTATTTGACCCAAACTGTGTTCAAAAGACTGAAATTGTTTTGGAGTTAATGCAAAAAACAACAATTTATATAATGAAAGCAGATTAGACCAGGGATTTGGTTTCAAAACCTTCAGCAAATTCACTACTTTTTGTTGCTGTTCAACAAACACTGGAAAAATACAAACTTATAATGCTAAGAAGTAAAAAAGAGGGGTTGAAATCATGACAAATGAGAATATTGTGACAATGATGATTAGCCAATTTATTTATTCTTACAAGTTCAGAAGCAATTTGCTTAATTCAAGTAGAGTAAATGTGTATTTTTCATATTTTATGTTAACAAGATATTTTATGCTTGTTCCATTGTCTTACTTTAAGCCAATGAAATCTACTCAAATGCTGCTTCTTTCAGCCAAATAGTCACTTATGTAATTTAAGATAATAATCTTTTTGAGTGTAAATCCTTATTATCTAAATAACTGATTAGTTATTAGACCAAGAAAGCATCGATTAATAAATCGACTAAAGGACTGCAGCACTACAGATCAGATGCCCATTTAAATGTTTTGGAATTTAGTTTAGATTTTTTTACGTGATCACTCATTGAAAAAATAAACAAACAAATAAAAAAAAAATAAAACTTTGCATCTAAAATGTGATGAAAATGTTTATGTTCTATTTGAAATATTTCCACACAACTTACTCCACATTTATTTATTTTATTTTATTTTTTCAAAAAAGCACAGATATATTGTTATTGAATATATTCAGGTGGAAATAAGTTCACAATGTCCTGACTATGTGTCTAACAATGTCCCGTTTGTTCACCAAAGTTTATAAAGTTTGTCTGTTGTTATTGTTGTTGTTAGCATTGTGGCTAACTGCCGTTAGCATACCAAAATACCTCGTTCCTGTCATTGCCCACTTCGTACCTCTGTCCACCTTGAGCTTTTTAGCACAACTACACATGCTCAAATAATGGTTTTAAAAGCATTATTTTTAAGTGTACAGTTAACATTAATTATTTATATTGATATTTATGAATGTATCTCACCAACGTTTGCCAATAGAAAGCCCAAAACGCCACACTTATTCATTTCAGCTAACAATTAGCTTAAACTGCTTGCTGTTTTTTTTTTTTTTAATTATTACAAAAATATAACAAACAAAACAAACCTGACAATAACATAAGCTTGTCTCACCTTCCTGCTCATGAAGACGTAGATAAGTGGGTTGTAGGCCGTGCTGGACTTGGCGAAAAAGGACGGAATGATGGCGGCTGTGGGAGAAACCATATTCCTGTGGCGTCCGAAGGCTTCCAGCATGGAGACGATAGCGTAGGAGTCCAACAGACCAGGAAAGCCAATCATCAGCAGGAACATCACGGCCACCTTCTTCTCATAACGCAGGATTTTAATGATCTGAACTGTCTGGAGGTCCTGGAGGGAACGCAGCTGCAACAAAACAAAACAGAGAAAGTTAAGGTGTGGGTTGTTAAGATGATAATCAGAGTGGTCAGAGCTCTGGCTTCCCAATAGGAAGCTCATGGGTTTGAGTCCTGGATCTGACCATATCAACATGTCATCTCTGTTACTGTGGATTCTTAACCTGGCTCAGGTCAAATGGATGTGTTGAACTCGCTGCAGGTGTTGACTTGGTCAACCAGTGTCCTCCTTACGCTGGATGTACACAGACTGCGAGTTCGGTGCGGGTCGGGACTCGCGCGGGTCCCGCAGAACTTAGAAGTGCTTAAAACCAATGCGCCCATGTACACGGACCTCCGAGGCGTGCGGATGCGAGTGCGGGAGCCGCGCGGGTCAGCGGAAAGAATCCGCATGAAGTCTATTTTTCCCGGACACCGCAGCGGTCTGGTGCGGCTTTCAATTCATTATACGAGCGTTCTCGCGGGAATCTACGTGACTCCGCGTGGCTTTGGACGAAACCGGACCGCAGTTGACAGCATCTGGTGTAACAGGCACTTTGGAAGAAACCCGCACGTGTCCCGACCCGCACCCGCCTCGCAGTCTGTGTACATCCAGCGTCAGACTGTGGTCAAGCAATCACAGCAACATATCATCATGTCCCATACAGTGTGTGCGTGGGATAGAACAACAAATGTCACTTGGACACCTCTTTACTCGTCTTTCAAAAGGAAATCCTCAGTATTTCTACTAAAACAGAATCAAACACAGAAGAAACACATACATCCACAGAAGCTGCCATCTCTGTTTTGTTTGATTCAGGTGCTATTTGCTGTCATGTTGCTAACAACCCTCCTCCGCTTCCGTGTTGCAATGCGATTGGGCTAAAAAAACACTGGTTCAGACTACAACCCAATTGGCTGGATATGGGCCTCGATGGATTTCTCTCAAGTTTGTGACTTCACATTAATCCCAAGAGAATCCATCTGCTGGCCAGGTAATTGGCTTCCTTCCAAATCCAAAGATATGCATGTTTAGAGCAATTTGCAACCGCAACGCAGCAGTCTGGTGCGACTTTTAATTCATTATATGAGTGTTCTTTGAGGGCATTTACGTGAATCCGTGTGGCTTTGGATAAAACGGACCGCAGTTGATAGTATCTGGTGTACATGCATTTTGCAATAAACCCGGAAGTGTCCCGACCCGCACCGAACTCGCCTCGTCTGTGTACATCCAGGGTTAGCCATTAAACCCAAATAAATAAGATAAGATGCCACAATTAAATGAATGAATGAATGGTTCGTTTCTACAGAGGGATTTTCGGTCAAAGTCACTTTCCGCCCTACTGCGCATGCTCCATGCATGAAGAGCAGCTGTCCATCTGATTAACTGGGGGAACTTCTTTGAATAAAACAACAAAACGGGACGAGAGGAGTTGTTTGGATCAGGTCTGAACCGGTCTGATAGAGGTCTGTCTCCTGAAGCTTGAGACTGTGTTTTTTTCTCTGTTTTTTCGCTCACCTAAATGTAACTTTAAAGAATGTAGAGTTGAATTTCATCACAAATGTTGATTTAGCAGAATAACCTTTGTTTCCGCACAGTGATAAACTCTTTCTGCATATCCGGTACGCGCGCATCGTTCGTGTTGATAAACAAATAATCCCTCTATAGCAGGGGTTCCCAAACTTTTCAGACTGGGACCTCAAAATAGCCATACAACCTAGTCGCAACCCCCACAGCAAAATTAAGTAGATGTTTGTTATAACGTTAGGATTATATTGCTTTATATGACTAAATTTCATTCACTTCAGGTAATAACAGATAAAATACTCAGTCATAATTGTAGAATAAACTTTGAAATCATCTCGTGACCCCCAGATTTTGCTTCGTGACCCCCACTTTGGGAACCACTGCTCTATAGCACATTAGACAGATGTCTTTTAAAGTGCTTCACACAGTAACGCCCCTCACAGTGATGGTTGGCTGCCCTTTGCCTACTTGGCGCCTCAACCTCCGACCACCATCAAGTGTTCCCTAACCTGCGTGTTTTTTTAATAGCATTGTTTTTTAATTAGCATTTTTAAAAGCATTGACATAACCTTTACTACTTTTGACACTTGATGGGTTCATTTTGTTCATATTCTTTCAGAAATACAGCTTTTATTAGTTCATTTGCCTCTAAAAAATCTCAAACGTTTGAATCCAAACATTGTTGACATGTGCGTTCCCTTTGCTGATTTGATCCCGGCCGGAACAGAACACGACGCAGTGATTCCCCACAGACACACCGTCTCCAGCTGCTCCAGAGTCTCCCAGCTGTTTATTCACATGAGACTGTGTTTGTTTACTGCGTCTGTCTGTGCTTCAACGCAAGACGACGCGTTCTTCAGGCTCCGAACCACACCTGAGCCTAAGATGACGCTCTGCAGATCCACACGCAAAGGACGTCTGGAATTACATGTCCAGTGATAATAACTCTTCTTGTTGACCGACAGAGATAATCAGTGTTGCGATACGAGAGGCTTACACTTCATCTGCAGGTCGGAAATACTTTGTTTCCACGTCGCACTTTAGTGAACAGTAGGTCAATAAGAACAACTTTAAGATACTGCTGTTTTCTCCACAGAAGGCAGTGGTTGTCAGAGTTTAGAGCCATCTGTTCTGTGAAACTTGGGCAAAGACCACAAAGATTAAGACTTTATGGCTTAGAGTGAACAGTCTGGAGCTGCATAAGTAATAAACAAATCCTTCTAACCTAAAATCCGTTTCAGTTCTGTTTAAACCTTGGAAATCTTTTCTTCCTCACAGCGACATCGCCAGGGCAGCGGACAATATCAACGGGGGACAAGCAATATTGGAGGTACATTGCTTTGCTAACAGTCCTAAGTCTACCGCAATGATCCTGCGCATTTTTAGAACATGCGATGCACGTTGACGTTATTATTTCTCTCATCATTGCAGTTGGACTCTGGTTATTATATCTGCTTGTAAACTCTGTCTTTTCATCTGCTTTGTTCTACATCAGGAATCTCAATCTGATCTGATATTGATAAGGGCTCGTCAATAAACTGCATTTAACAATTTGAACCCAAACAAGGGTTTAATGATACTGTTTTCAGAGTACTTTTCTTAGTGTTACGCCCCAAACAGATCGCAAGTGTGAGCAGTGGCGGCTCTGACAAATTTTTTTGGGGGTGCTATGGTCAATACATTGCCAGTTATCAAAGCCCAATGCCCCAATTATATTAAGTCTAATCAATCAATATAATCTCATTTTTCACCACTAGTCACGTGCAATAAAGGCATGGGGCCAACTTATGTCAATAAAACCATAAAATAAAGATCTAGATCAGTAATATGCTTTATATTTATAATAACATGTCTATTTGCTAATATTTAAGACAATAAAAAAGCCTGAGAGCCACAGTAAACATGGACATGGATGGCATGGTTGAAAACAAGAACAGAAAATATACAACTCTGAATCCAACTTGGCAAAAAATACACGATTATACATTCTCCCACCTTTTGTTGTAACGTGTCTGATGTTTAAATTTGGTCTCGGGGGTCGTAGCTGTTATAAACGACTTGTGAATCGTCTGACTTGGATCACTAGCACTAGCCCAGCCGCGCTCTCTGTTTGACTGACAGATGAACGTACGTAGGTGCAAGCACCGCGAGTCCCATTAGTTTGCATTGTGAGGCTGAAACTTAGAAAAAACACTCTTACATTAGATTCAATGGAAGCAGCTGGTGAGATTTTAAGCCAGCCTGAGATCGCACCAAAAGAGGCGGGACCATGCACAGGCAGACGAAAATAAGCTCCTCTGATTGGACAATGATGTTTGATGGCATTTTGATCAAGTTTTAATCGGTTTTGATCAACTTTTGATCAACTACACACCTCGCTCATTTTTTTCTCATTTTGTTGGCAGTGCGTCGTACCTATCGCCCTAATGACGAGCCGCCTGTGTGAGCGCCATGTGAGAGAAAGTGTAGTGATAACACCGAGAGCAAGAGGAGAGAAGTGACTGCAGCTGCTCTTTCTGTGTTTGTCTATAGGCGTTTTCCCACATGAAAGTACCAAGAACTAGTCCCCACATTCCTCCAGTCCCTGTTTAGTCAGGGGAACTACCCTGTCCCCATGTTTGTGTTCACACAGCAGCAGTTTCTGAAAGTGGGTCTAACTAGCTTTAGCATTAGCATCTGTAAAGTCTGGAACATTTAAATAAGAATAAGTGGTGTTAGGAAAACAAAAGTTGTCTTTGTTTGATTCCACAATAAACTATAATGTGCAAAACTTAAAACATCACTGGAATTAATAATAAAACAAAATTATTCACTGTAATTCCTAATAATAGTATTATAGGCTACTATTTACAAATCAAATAAATACATTTTGGGGTTACTGCCTTTAAATATTTTTCTTAAGGAGAAGGAAAGTTTATCTAAATGTGAGAATGTGTAAAACATGTTTAAAAACAAAGTTAGCATTGTAAATGTGTTTGTGTCACCAAAAGGTTCCAGGTCTGACTGGAAAGTACCTGCCCCAGATCAGGAGCTAAAAAAGTCCCTAAAATGTGGCCCCAGTCCATAGTTCCTGCTCTGTGTGAATGCTCCCAAAATGGGGACAAGAACTAAAAAAGTACTAGGAACTGGAAAAAGTTCCTACAGTGGGAAAAGGCCTTATGAGAAAGTCAACAGCAGAACAACTCCACTTAAAGGAACAGTATGTAAGATGCACAATTAGTGGTTTTAAAAAGGTATTACAATCACAAATGATCTTGGTTGCCAGAGTGTGAAATGGCCCACACATTGAAGATATTGCTTTTTAATACAATGTGGGAGGAGCCTAATGAGAACTGTGTAGAAACAAGTGCATGAGCCTATCACAGACAGTTGTGTTTGTGTCCTGGAGCAACATCAGTCCAAACTCAAACATGTTCTGACTCAAGGTTCAAAATTAACTTCTTGGTTGTAAGAAACCAAACTGGCAACCCAACTGAGAGAGTCATGTGAGGCTCATTGTGCTTTCTGATTGGATAATAAATGTAAACATCAACAAAGGGACATCATGTCCATTGCCTTTTAAATTAAGAATAACTCAGAATTACATTGACTTTCAGTAAAAATAATAGCATATTTGGACTTGTTGACCTTGTATTTAGACACATATAATTCAAGTTTATGAAATCTTTGCCTGGAGAATCCAGCCTCACCAGCCTGTACCAGCAGATGAGTCTGGTCCCCTCGAGTCAACTGGATTTCTAGGGCGGAACAAAGCTCACCTAACAGACAGCAGAGGGAACCAATCAGAGAAGAGCATAAAGGCTTCTACTGCCGTAAGCTGTTGGGATTTCTCTCGCGCCGGTCCCCTTACCGGCTCGAGCAGACTGCACTGCCTTGACCATCTTGAACACGACTACTGACGCGAATGTCTTTTTGGTAAATTAAAACGGCCTTTACCGGTGAATGGAACAAACTCTCGGTTTTCCGGTGCGCCATGTTGTTTATCCTTCCGCCGCGCTGCCTAGATCCATGCGCGCTGCGCACAGCATGGGACGTTGTTCGCAAAAACCACGTGACTGAAATAAACAATTTTCATTGCACGGTACGATCTGGATTTCGAAGGAAACGCCCTTGGAGGGGAGGGCGACCAGACTGACATTTTCTCTGTGTAAAAATACAGAGAAATGTCATTCTGGATCCCAGGCAAATGAAATCTGACATCAAAATCTTACATACGGTTCCTTTAAGCAAAACTTGGTCATAGATGTTTGTCCACACCATTTTGGCTGGTCAGGTCAGATGCAGAGNAATGTTGATCTCAAACTTTATTATTGATCATCAACATTTATCGCCTACACCATAGACATTAAATTAATTATATGTCTATGTTTACACATATAATGCTTAATAATCTGCAGTAAGTGTTGGCTCATGTGACGAAATTGGCATACACTGCAAAAAAAGTATTTCTAGATGAGCTAAAACTATATTTAACACTTTTATTCATTGTCAATAAGTATTTACTGAAGGACCTAGATAATTTCAAGGTATTTTTCTCTATTTCATAAAATTTGTACTTATTTTAGACCAAAAAAAAGATTTTTTACTTGCCACACTGGCAAATTACTTAAGCAAAAATACTCTGTAAACAGTCAAAATGTATTAAAACAAGTGAAACATGCTACATGCAGATTCTTAACCAACCCTTTGTCAAACTACTCAAAATGAAGTTAGAAATTTCAAATTCTAGTCCAAATGGTGCCGCTTCTTTTGTATCTGTGAATATCTGTGTGTTTAAAGAAGTATGACAAGTAAACTACTTTTTTTTTTGTAAAACGTAAAAAACATGAACATGAACGTTTGCTTATTTTCACCCAATTAGGCGTTCTGATTAGGCTTATAATGTCTTTGTTCAGTATAAATGAAGTATGTAGAGGTATTTACCTAACTGTTACCTAGCAACCACACTGCATAGATACAGTTGGCCTTACTATGCTATGGCAATCTGAACTTTTTATCACTTTTAAAACGTTTCTGTTGAATTAAGTGTATTTTAGCACAACTAATTCAAGTCAAGTTGCAACCACGTTTAAATGTTGTTACTGATGTCAGAAAAGTAAACAGAAAGTTAAATACAGAAAACAGGTCAGCGCGCTAGCATCACGTTAGCATTTAGCTAGCAGCAGATGCCAACTGTATCTTACTATTTTCAACTTTTAAATGTCAGTTTCTTCATAAATTGCAACTTAACTACTGTAAAACTTTCTAAATATTACCACGAGGACTATCACACTAAACAAAGCCAAAATTAGAAAAATTTGCTAATCTGTTATATTGGCTTATTGCTATACTGTAAAACATCTCCATTGCGACACACAGATGCTGAGTAAGGCTAAACTCCTCCACAGTTAAAGCCCACACGTGTAGAAAATGACTCACTGTTGACTCCCATCTCCCGTTGCCGTGTTTTCGAGGAGGTGTTCGATGTGGGAGCTGGCCGGAGGCACGTTTTCGGGACGAGCCCTGGATCCTGCGCCCAAACCATCTCTGTGCTCGAACAGCAGAGGAAGACAGCTCATGGGAGACCTGAGAGAGAGAGAGAGAGAGAGAGAGGGAGAGACAGAGAGAGAGAAAGAGAGAGAGAGTAGAGACAGAGAGGAGGGAGAGAGAGAGAAGAAAGAGAGAGAAAGACGAGAGAGAGAGAGAGAGGGAGAGAGAGAGAGAGAGAGAGAAGAAAGAGAGAGAGAAGAGACAGAGAGAGAGAGGGAGAGAGACAGAGAGAGAGTGAAAGAGAGAGACAGTAGAGAGAAAAAGAGAGAGAGACAGAGTTTGTGAGAGAGAGAGAGACAGAGAGAGAGACAGACAGACAGATAAAGAGAGAAACAAAGAGAGAGAGGGGAAAGGAACAAAACATTTTATTTCTCTCAAGGGAAAACTGAGAAGAATGACCACTAAATTATTTAAAAAAGGGGAAAAAAAGTACTTCCCATGTTTATGCGTATTAACAGGTTGAATTACACAACATAGTACTATTGACCCTATTTTGTCCCGCCTACTTTTCTAGGACGTGCACTTCCTGTTTAGCTGCATTAAGCCTGTGACTTCAGTCGATGGGTTTATTTTAACTGTCATTATATTTAATTAAAATTGCCCCACAGACAGACAAACAAACACGTTAGCTACCTTAACAGAGCTAACAGGAAGTGCATTCCAAGCCAAGTGGGCGGACAAAATAGGTCAATAACATACTCACAGAAAAGCCTTACTAGCCTTTTGTACAAAATACATTTAAAACATAATGCCAGGAATCTATTAAAGTGCATATTACAGGTTAGACCAGTTCCCAACTTTGGATGTACCAACTTGTAACCCTCACAGCAAAATAAATTGGGTATCATTAGAAATTTCTTGTTAGAAAGCCATTTAATTTGACTAAGTGGTTTAATTTTTGTAGTTTAATACATTATTTGACCAAAATCCAGTCAAACCTGATCTATAGTTACAAAAACAGATAAAAAAGCAAGTCATTATTGTAAAATGACATCTTGAAATCATCTTGCGACCCCCAGATTTGCTACGCAACCCACGAGGGTCCTGACCCCCACTTGGGAACTACTGGGATCGACATATTTCAATAAAACACAATGAATATGATTATACTGTGTTTAAGATTTCACCAAACAATTAGCTGTTTTCTCCTAGATTGAATATTTATAAGGTTTGTAGTTGTATTTTGTCCAGCAATATGAATGTGTAGAGTTATGCCACAACTGTTACCTAGCAACCGCATGTAAATGTGGCCAAAACTCGCTATGATTTGACAATGACAATATTTTGTAAGACTTAACTGAGTTAATGGATATTTAAAATCCCAGGAAACTGTGTAAGTTTTGTGTAAATTGTCTTTGCATTTTGGTGCTTTTGACGACACTGTGAGGGATTCTGTTTTAGAAGAGATTAGTTCCTGTAATTCTAACTTTTATTTGTACATTTCTTCATAATTGGCAATTAACTGCTGTAAAACTATGATAAATATTTACCACAAAGACAGAAAACTATTATTAAAACCTATTATTAACAGCTGTAATTTGTCTCTTTTAAGCCAGGACTATTTAATACCAGTGTAAATAGAAGCAGCATGACTTACTGTGAGGACAGACTTTCTCTCGGTGAGTTTCCTTGACACGGGAAGCGACAGTCGTCAAGTTCAGGCTCTGAAATAGTCACAGCACATTTCACTTTAACACTGAAAGCGAAGGACAAAGCCAAATGCATTCAACGTTTCCTAATTCCAGTTTCACCGGCGTAAAGGCCTCGCCCACAGTTCAGCCTCATTTCCTAAACAAATACAACGTGCTCACGTGAGATCAAAATATTCAGCAGGCAGGTAAGAAGATTTGTCTTTAAACAGTCAAAAGGAGGATATTTAAGAACAGATTAAGCAACTAATTTCAATAAAACAAATTATTTAATTATATTTCAATATTAGCAAACATTTACACATTTTTATCTATTTTTAGGGCAACAAGTTAATTGATTAATTGCAACTAGTCCATTATTGAATTACTGTAATGTCTGCCCTATTGAGCACACCCGAATATAAGCTGCACCCACTAGATTTCAGTAAGAAAAATTATAAAGTACATACAGTATATAGGCCGCACTTGTTAATAGTCTATGAAAATCTTTAATTTTGCTGCTTTGCTGTATAAGCCTAATCGTTCAAAGCTCGTGAAAAAAGTAGCGGCTTATAATCCAGAAATTACGGTAATCGTCAACAATGTATAATTGAATTATTGTTAACTGCCTTATAGTTCCCAAACTTGCATGAACTGAAAATTATGTTTATGACTCAGAAAATGTTATATAAAAAGTCAGTGTTACAAGTAAACACAAACTTTATTTTGAGTTTGTCAATAGAACTACTGTATATTTATGTGATTATTACAGTACTGTAGCTATTTTTGCTTTTTTTTTTATGAGAAACTGCTTGCTTTAGACTTTGTTTGGATCAATATTTATAAAAATCTTGTAATCACGTGACTTCTGCATTCTAAACAACTAATCAATTAATCAAAGAATAAGTAAGTAATCTTTATTTGTATAGCGCTTTTCACAGACAGAGTCACAAAGCGCTTCACAGTGAGATGAACCCCTACACACTCAGTGACAGTAAGCAGCTCAGCGGAGGTTGATTCGCCTAAACACCTGCCGCCTCTACCTCCAACTACCAGCCCTATTATATTCAAAATTAAAAGTTACTTCCTGTTCATACCATAGACATTAAATTAGTAGACGCCAATCAGAATCTCTGCTCTGTTCTACAACTCGAACAGCGCGACGCCATATTCCTCCGGCAGAGTGACGACACAAATAATTGAACTCAATGGCAGAAGTTGCACTTTTATGGATAAAACGAGCTTAAACAAGTGATTTCAGAAAAACGCACTGATTTGTGTCTTATGAAGCTTTTTTAACAACTTTGGCTACCGGACTAGCTCAGATGCTAAGTATTCGATAGCATCAGAGTCGGATTGCACGTCTACTAATTATATGTCTATGGTTCATACAACATTGCATTATGCTTGGAAGTTTCTTAGCAACCAGATATTAAAAGAAGCCAAATCTCATGTAATGTATAAGATTTTGTAATTTAAGAAATAAAAATAACAATAGGACACACGCATTTTGTTAAATTTAAGTTTACAGGTCATAAAAAAGAAAAATATTTAAATGTTGATGACTCCTGAGTGTGTCGTCAGCTCTACTCTACCTCTCATACGCTCTTTAAGTTGGTTTATGGTTAACTATGCAATTATTGGGTTTTATCAGATCAATAAAGTAACACAAGTTCAATGTCTTCTCTGTCAGCACAATCAATTGAAAATGAAAGTATTTTGTCAACGTGGCGTCAAAAACAAAAATTCGATCACACAGGCCCTAACTGTAGTAAGTCAGAAAAAAGCACGTTTGTAGATCCAAAAACAAGAAATCTAAATTTGCATTTGTTCGCTCAAAATAAGAAGCAATGTCTTGAAATCAGTTTGAAGCACTTTGAAACAAGGAAAATAATCTATGTCTTTACAATATATCAAGGTTACATTAGTCAAAATGCTTGAAATTAGGTTTAAATCCTAAAGTCAAGCAACTTTTACTTGTCTTGAAATTCATTTTTTGCAGTGTGTTGTTAAAATAGAATCTCCTAAATGCTTATATCCCTGCACTGACAATAAACTAACCTAGTCTAAGTATAAAAAGCAGAGACTTGACAGCGTAAAAGCGTGGTATGGTCTCATTACTGCGGTACCTGTGAGAGAGGTGTGTGTTTGGCTGAGCAGCGGAGGCAGTGAGGAGGCCGAGGACAGACAGCTGGAGAACGGCTGTGACGAGGCCAGGCTGTAGGAGGTGCTGGAGACCGGGTGCACTGCCAATGACACAAACAACACGGCACAGGCACAGCACAAGTGTTAGAGTCCAGTGAGGAGAGGCATACAGCAAAACAAGAAGGAATCACTTTAAGACGACACACAAATGTACTTTTAACACTACTTCTACATGAAAACACAGCTGGAGTTGTGCTTGTGCTGTAATCGACCAAAGTAATTCAAAGACATGTCTCCTCGATCATTTATCTGACAGTTCTGCTTAAGCAAAAACAATAGTGTATGCAAAAAAAGCAATTAGTAACTGCATAAGTATGTAAAAAAGCCATATTAACTCAATGATTTGCGCCCACATTTTCAGCTAAAATACTTTCTTTTTCAGCTGTTCTACGTAAACCATATAATCTAATTAACAGAATTAGTCGACTAAATGACTGAATGTTTGCAACCTCGTCTGTGATATATTACTCTTTCCCCTCTGGGCCTCAGAAAATACTGATATGAAAGTCCAGTTTTGTAATGTCATAGATGGATTACTGAGATGTTCTGTTTTTAAATCAGTAAATGAACCAGATTCAGTTTGAGCATTTCAGTAGGAAAGATTGGTTTGTTTATCTACTCTTTTTCTCAAAGTAATTTCTTTTTGAAGCCAATAGAAATTAGCCCTTGGCTATAATTCGGTGTGTTTACATTCATGTTTTATCATTTCTGTTTAATAACATGCTCTGTTCCAATCAAATAAAGAAATTGATAAATTAATTCAATTACAAGTATTTTCTCAAAAATCTAATCTAATAACAGTAACTAAGTTGCACCCAACTCTGGATATGGGAAACAAATGATTGTCATCTGCTTTATTACACTTTTTATAGTCTAAACTTACTCCAAAAATCCCTCTTGAGGTGCAGATGCAGAAGGAAATACTGACATTTTCAGCCTTAAAGTGAAGCTAAACACGCGGTCAGAGACTTGCTCCGCCCTCAACTGAACTACAAACAGGCTCGCAAAAGTGGGAGATGCCCGGAGGCCTTTTAAGAGACGCCCAGTGGGTGTGATGAACAGACATTGATTGATATGGACAGCGACCGTAGCTTGGCGAATGATGTGAGTTTTGTGTTAGAGCGTCCTGAGGTGCAGTGAGGTTTACAGCTGTGATGCGTCCAGCACAGGTTTAGTTTCTTACATGCACTTCAAGATTCTTTTTATCAACTTTGCAGACAACTTTCTACAGCAGCGGTGTCAGAAGGAGGAGTCTTTTTTAGCTCATTTGGGCGGCTCGACTGACAGTGTTTGACCAACGTAGCAGCACAGCTGTGGTTTTTGCAATCATAACTGCAAATGAGCAGCAAAAATGCCCCCCCCCCCAAAAAAAAAACGCCAGAAAACAGTAGATAATTAAATTTTGACCCCAAATACACAGTTGGACAGTCAAAAACAGTTGATTCTGTGTTCAGCTTAATAGCTTTGTCATTTTTTAAAATTCGTTCATTTTAAACTAGTATGCAATGTTTTGTGCAAAACCATTGAACATATTTGTGCGCCTGAATAGTTTTTGGCCTCATTAGAAGCAGCTCGGTCCCGGTTCGACTAAATCTCTATAAATTCCGCTGCCGTGTCTGGTCCTATTTATAGACGGCGAGATAGTTAGAACAAAGCAGCGGGAGCCGGAGCTATCTGAAGTGTGACTGAACACCTGAGAGCCGGAGACAGGGTTGACAGTTTGGAGAGCGAGTGATGAGGCGTGGGACGGGAGCAGGCCGGAGGAGAGAGGGGTGCTACAGACGCCCGCCGGCAGAGACAAAGAGGTGCAGCACACACCCCCGCCCAGAGACAGAGGGGCGGAGGACACGACGCCGCCCAGAGACAGAGGGTCCTTCAGGCTGGAGTAGATACCTGGACAAGAGAATAAACGCACAAACTGAGACAACTTACATTCATTAGTTCAAAAGAGCATTTAAACAACATTTTCAGTAAAAAATGTATCTTAAGATTTCAATAAACATTTTGCTTGTTTCACCCAGTTGGTCGTTTTATATAAGGTTAATAATTGTCTTTTGTCCTGTAAATATGACATACTGTATGTAGAGGTAATTGTGTAACTGTTACCTAGCAACCACATTGTAAATTTAGGCTAAAATCAACATAAATGAAACAGACGTTATGATCTGACAAATGATAATATCTTGTAACACTCAATAATTGCTTAATCTCCCAGAGAACTGTGTCATTTCTGTGTGAATTGTCTTTGTATTTTGATAATGTTTTTAGAGCTTAATTTAGAGATGTAAATTTTAACTTTTATTTATCAATTACAGCATAGTTTGTAACTTGTCTGCCGTAAAACTTTAAACTGCTGTAATATAGATAAACTAACAACTTGTCTTTGTTAGTTTATCTATAATTACTTTTTTTTTGTTTACATTAAGACACTAAATAAACCATAATAAATTGGCGTTTAAATATAGCCGCTGTTTGTGAGGCAGAACCTGTATTTTTATCAACATTTGAACAGCAAACAGTCAGATTTAGTGTCCATATTTAGAGTCGTTAACCCGTCAGTTTCTTAACGCAACATAATAATGCACTCTTAGTCAGGTCTTGCACAAGTTCACACTTTGTTTCTTCAAACATCGTGACTATTATTGTATTATTGTGTGTAAAATACAACGACAGAGTGTGTTTAAGTCAGAGGCTGCATGAGCAAAACTGATCGATTCTGGCCTTTTGATTCGATCGCTACATACTTCAAACGATTTTCGAAGTTTTCGATGGATTTCCATCCATATTGTTTACTAGTAATCTGCTTTAACATGCTTTTCCAATCACTGTTTCCTATTTTCAGCCCAGTCTCCAAAGAAAACATAAATATACAACGAAATGTCAAAAGCGTACGATAAGCTTTACGTCAATCAATGTTACGAAAAGTCAAAATGTTAAAAAACACAAATTTTGATTGAAGCCACATGACAATATTTTTTGGGTTCAGTGCCTTGGTCTGCAACCTTTCAAAGCAAAAGAGCCATTATTGCCTAATCAAACTAAATCAAAGGCGGAAAGAGCCGCAAAAAAACCTTTCAGACAGTTAAGTAAATTCAAACAATGTTTTACAAAATATATATTGTTTGAATTATATTCAAACATTATTGTATTAAATTAATAAAATGATTTTAAAGGCGAGACTAATTAGTTTGTTTCAAATAGCATGTTACTGTAATGCTCCTGTGCATTTGTGAGAGAGACTAGTCCAGTTATGGTTGTCCATACATTTAGAAATTATTAAATAACTACTATTCATACACTAAGCCAGTGATTCCCAAAGTGGGGGTTGCGAAGTAAAATCTGGGGGTTGCGAAATGATTTCAAGATGTAATTTTACTATTCTTATCTGTTTTTATAACTTGAGCATCAGGTTTGACTGGATTTTGGTTATATAAAGCTACAAAAAAAACACCAAACAACAACAAAAACTACAAAAATAATTGCATTTTAACCTAGTTTTCCAACAATCTATTTTATTTTACTGTGAGGGTCGCGAGTTGGTTACATTGTTATTATGGGGGTCCTGATGTGGAAAGTTTAGGAACCACTGCACTAAGCAACTTCTAATTTAAAATAAACACAGATTGTGAATAGAATACAATAGTAAAGATAGGTCTTGAACTTTTATATAAAATAGTTCCTCATTCAAATCTCAAAGAACCACACTGATGTCTTCAAAGAGCCACAGGTTGCAGACCTCTGACCCCTGAGGTAGAAGCTGCAGTGAAATTGAGCAGAAGCTTTAGGTGGCCCCAGCCTGGATCAAGGACTGTGGCTTCAACACTAAACATGTTTGTAAAGAAGCAGGGCAGGAAATACAGGCTTCAAAGATGCTCAGTCAGACAAAACAAAACCACTATCAGGCTGAACATGTCTGACTCCAGCAGAATCAAAATGCACAGAGTAAACATTTTAAATCAAGCCATCTCAACGTCTCTTAGATAGTGAGATAAGGTTTGGGCCGGTTTAGATTTGTAACAGAAAACACTGAAAAGTCAAGCAAAGTGCAGATCATAAACAACACAGTCTTTGTTTTACAGGAAGCTGAAGGATTGCTACACGCCCACTCATGATCTACAGAGCAATGAAACACTGTTTGAACCCCTCTGGGTCGCACGTTTGACAAATGCACATGTTCACAATTCAAACTTGCAAAATGTCTGAATGGTTGTGTTTATGAAAGAAAAATGTCAGAACAATCAAATTACTATGATTAACAATATTTTAGGAGTCACAGAGCAAAACAATTACTAAATATTTGGATTCTCATAAGCACATTGATCACTTTTCCAGACATTTTACACGGACGATTAAACATGGAGCCCATTTACAAATTAATGGTATTGTTTCTGGAGCTCCACTGTCGCTGATTTCATGGTCAAGTAAATGTGAAAAATGCCTGTGACATTGATGAACTTATATTTAAATAAATTATAAATACAACTATGTCTATAACCTTTGGGGATCAATATTTAAGATTGGTGCTTTTTTTTATCTTTTATTGTGTACAATGATTTGACAGTTTTGTCTCCCACTATAACTAGAAACTTTTGCTTCATTTTGCAATTTATATTTATTTACAGCAATAAAGAGAAATTGTGAGCGCTTCCAGGATCTTCAAACAATCAGGTGCTCTTCTAGGATAAGGCTTGCAATGTTAGAGATAAAAAGCTGACTTGCGATGTGCAAAAATATTTCGTTGAGACAGACAAAACTTGAGACTTGACTGCTTCTTGACAAAATATTTTTTGCACATCGCAAGTCAGCTTTTTGATCTCTTATATTTATTTATGTATATGTTTTTATTTTTTAATATATTGTAAATTAGAAATAATTTGTGCTTTTGACACAAATCTGTCTTTAGATTTTTGTTATCTTTCCTAAACTTTTTTTTTTTTTTTTTGGTCAGATAGTAAAGTTTAACAAGATTAACTGTTTATGTTAAACAAATCATGAAATAAAATACTCCCAAGAACAAAAAGTTTAAACTTTTAGTCACTCCCTTGTCCAAGCTCAGGCGTTTCAGCACAAATATTTGTCCTAAATCACACATCCTCCACACAAAGCAGGAGTTTCACTGAAAACAAATATTTCTGAAACCAGGTCTCAGAGTGAAAATATTTCAAAACTACGGTTTAGTGTCTCCGCAGTTTCGCTGTATCTGAAAACAGTTTTTTTCATGATGACATCATTGCTCCACAAACCACAGAAGACACGAAAAATGTATATAATCCACTATAATCTCCATTAAATTTGTTTTGAAGATTTGTCAAAATATTCCAAAGAAATCTGAAGCATAAATCTACTTTCTGTGTCTCTTCTGTAGATTTTAGATACACGATGTTCATTCAGATTGTTTGCTAAGTTTAAAAGTTTCTTTTTTCATTAAAAACTTTTCTGCGCATGCTCAGCGTTAAGTCTTCCTCTCTGGTCAGTTACAGGAATTTAACAGGCTTCAGGCTGGTCTACTGATTCGCGTGGACGCTCAAAAACCCTAAAACAGCTCCATGTTTATGCAATTTGTTTTAAAATGATCATTGTTTTGTCTTTGTGTGGACAAGGCCTAAGGCAATCTCATATTTCGCTGACCTCATGGCATAACCTTACAGCCAAAACCCTTCCTGCTTATAAGTAATCTTTATTACAGAAAATCGTATGCTATATTTTCCCCAAACCCTTACAAAATAACAGAAACTATACTAACTGAAACAACTTACCAGTGCCTAGAAGCGAATTCCCTCGAGTCGATGAGAAACTTCCAGCTGATGAAGACGTGGAGAAGACTGAGGAAGAGGAAGTCGCAGCGGCCACAGTTGAGGCGGCGGTGGTCGTCGTCTGGTAATGCGAGTTAAACCCCTGGACAGCAGGAGGCGCTGTGTGGTGATGGTGGTGCTCCTCATCTCCTCTCCTCTCTCTGTTCTTGCTGCCTTTCGGTCTTCCCGGGCCATGCCGACTCTTCTTACTCCCCCTGTGTCTCCGTTCCCTTGGCAACGAGGGAGGAGGCGTGGCTTTTCTTTCCTGTACTTCCTCTTCTCTCTCCGCGTCCGCCTCTTCCAGAATCGGAGGAGTGCTCAGCTGCGACACTTTGAGGGATTTGGAGGAGGAGGAAGAGGAGATCTTGCGGATTTTCGTGCCGGACGAAGAGGTGATGCGCATTATGGATCCGATTGTGGAAATGGTGACTTTGTTTCGAACGGGCTGGTGGAGTTTCGTTCGGTTCTGTCGTGCGTCTGCGTGGTTGCTATGGGGCCGTCAGCAGGAGTCAGAGCTGGAGGTTTGTGATATTTCGAGTCTTCTTCTTCGTCATCTTCTTCGTCATCTTTCTCTTCCTTTTCTTCCTCCTCTTCCTCCTCCTCTTCCACTCGCACGGCCGGTCTCCTGTGGCGCTCTTTACGGTCTTCGCTGCTGTTGTGGTGGTCGTCCGAGGCGCGGTCGTGGTCCCGATCTCGCTCGTGTCGGGAGGAGGAAGAGGAAAACTGGTGGAAGTCCTGAGAGGTAGACAGAGAGCCACCTGTAAAGAAAACAATGGGATAAAATGGTGATTAAAATGGAGCCTGTGCACCCTTTCAAGCACAAAAATCTGAGTGTGATTCTGAACCTTTTGAAGCACAAGAAAGAACATCAAAGTTTACACATTGGGTACATATAAAGATAAATAAATAGGTTTAAAGAGTTTGTGGTCAAATCTCCAGAACTGTTAAGCCCCCCCTCTCACTCTGAAATTATAACTGTAACAAGCAGCAGATCATAAATTACATATATTTATATTAGGGTTGTCAGGTAAAATTTTTTATTGTGATTAATCACATGATTGTCTTGAGTCAACTCGCGATTAATCACATTTATTAAATATTTGTATTTTATATTTTTAAAATGTAGTTTGCATTGTATTAGCATATTTAGCTTTCATTTCTATTTATTGTCTTTAACTCTAGAATGTGTAACTCTCTTGAAGTGTAAAATAAGGTTTTGTAGGCTTTCCCATAACATTAGGCCAAATCGTGGTATTGATTTGTCTCTCTCATTATAAGCTTTTATTGCACTGCTCTTTCACAATAAAGTGCTTTCTGCAGCTGGAGATTATTAGGCTTTTATTGTGTAGGAGTCACAAGAAGTGTTCGTTAGAGCCTTACCGCCAAAAGTAGAACTTTGAAAGCAATTAAGAAAATGAATGTCGTTAAAATTAAAAAAGCTTTAAAACTATATACTGTAATTTCTGTCGTATTGAGCGCACCTGAATATAAGCCGCACCCACTAGATTTAAGAAAGAGAAATGATAAAGTACATATATAGGCCACACTTGTCAATAGTAAGTCTATAAGAATCTATAATTTTGCTGCACTGCCGTATAAGCCGCAGTGTTCAAAGCTTGAGAAAAAAGTAGCGGCTTATAATCCAGAAATTACGGTACATCTACAACTTTGAACCCAACATGTTTTACTACCAATCAGAATTTTTTGAGTAATCGCAAGTAAAGACAAACAAGTGAGCGGGGATAATTGCTGGGTGAGAACAGGACTTTTCTGAGCACGAACTAAACATTGCTTTGTTGGTAACTCATACATAGTGGTTTACCTGTGTTGAAAGGGCTGGAGGAGCAGGAGGACGATGAGTTTTTCCCTGTACTTCCTGGTTTCTTGCTGCGATGACTGTGACTATGTGAACTCAGCTTCTTGGATTTACTATCGCTGTCTTTACTGATGTGGTGACTCGAAGAAATCTGGTGAATACAAAATATGTAGTCAGTATTAAGCATAAAGTAACATATTTATTCATTTAATGTTTTACCTTCTCTATGCTGCTGCTCGTCACGGAGGAGCTCAGGCTGTCTGAAGATTTCTTATGACGATCTTTTTCTTTTGGTCGAGTCTTGTCTTTGTGGCTCTGGTAAAACAAATATAAAACAAGACATATTTGATACAAGTTATTAATGCAAAACAGGTACATGGGAAAGTAAAGTATGTTAATTTGGCAAGAAGCCAAAGGCCTTTTCTGGCCAAGGGGAAAACTGTGCCCTTCTCTTGATGCAAAGCCAAGATCCTAAATCATGGTTATTTTAAGTTTGAAGCGGAAAACATGGGCAAAGGAACTGGCAAATTCCAAACAAAAAAGTTCTCCTACATCCTGGAACCTTGTTTTCTTGTTATACTTTATTAATAGCTTAGTCTAGTTCTCAACTAGCAGCACAAGAAAATGTTTCTGAATTTTAACAAAGATGAAACAGAGTAATATTTGAATAGGAAATGTGTTGTTTGAGGAAAATTGTACAAATTTTGGAATCAATATTTAGATGTTAGATTTAGACTTAGGAGGCAATGGAGTTCTAATACACTGAGCAATAGTATCAATCATATGCACAGATAAAATTATGTATATTATTTAAGTCCAACATGTCCAAATATTGCATGATGCTCCTTTTGAGCATCATGGACTTAAAGTAGATCATCGTCAGCTGGTTTGTTTGTTATTTGTCTATTTCATCCATGGCATGTATTTTTAAATGCTCTGCTGATGCTCAAATAAATAAATGTAAATAAATAAAATGAATATTGTGCAGCATGTGAACCTCCCCATCATGCGCCCTGACAAATAGTATAAGAAGAGAAACTTCCTATTCTGGCCAAGCCTCCCCGAATTCATAGAGAGGCACATCGAGCTTAAAATCGGGCCAAAACTCCTGTAGTGTGCAGAAGGCTTGACAACATAACAGTGGCTTGAATGTACAGAAAGAAAAAGAATTTCCTAATATAATTATTGTGTCTGACTAATACAAATATGCTATTTGGCTACAAAAATAGGCAATTAAAAAAAAGTTGTGTGTGGAAAAAAAAAGTGGGAGATGACAAATTAGAAAAAGTGGGTTGCCTGCACTGCAAAAAATATAAATCTAGATTTGCTTGACTTGGATTCAGAATTTTAATCTGGATTTGAGTCTTTTTAACTTGATAATATTTACTAGCTTATGTTATGTAGAATATTTCACTTGTTTCAATATGTTTCTGACAAGTTACAAGAGAATTTGGCTTAAAATAGGAACAAAAAATTGCCATCGGGATAAGAACAGTTTTCTTGACCCATTGGCAAATAATTTCACTTGAACCAAAAAGTAATGACTTGAAATCAGTTCAAAACTGTTTGAAACAAGAAACATGATCTAGGTCTCTACAATAAATCAAGCTTAAATTAATCAAAATGCTTGAAAGTAGGTTTTAAATTTTAGAATCAAGCAACTTTAACTTTATATTCCCTTTTTGCAGTGTAAAAAAAGTTTGAGAACTACTGAGATAAAGCACAGAGCATTAGCGTCACCATTATTGCAGAGAGTGAAGAAATATTTTTCAACACTTATTGTCAAGAAATCAACAATAACAAACTTTTACCGATAATATGGGCCAAAATTTTGATCTGATAAAGTTCCTTAGATCTGGAGGTAACTTCTTGGAAAGCAAAATACAATCCTAGGTGGTACTTGGTGTGAAAGTTTGAGAAATACTTGACTGTAAATCACTAAAATAAACAAACTTATTAACTTTTATTTGAGTGTGAGGCAAAGCTTAGCGACTGCTTGACACAAAACGGTTGGGAATCACTGTTACAGACACTTTGCTTTTCAACAGACAAACATTAACTTTAATTGAAACAGCCCAAATAGTTTACCTTTCTGGGTTTGTGGTGGTGGTGATGTTTGTCCGGAGGCGGAGAGCTGGGACGGGCCCTGGAATGACTGAAGGCGGTGGTCGTGTTCTCGCTCGAGCGTAACTTCTTTTGCTGCCAAGCCACCCACACAAGATTAGGTTTAGTTATTTATAATTCATCCATTGTGACAGCTTTATTTCTGCGCGTCATACCATCTTGTTGTAGTGGTGCTTACAGTAGCCACAGTATTTCACGTTGTCAGCCTCGGGGCCCTCCTCCTCGCACAGAAGACCAGCCATCTGAGCGCTGAGCAGGGGCAAAGCAAAGGGTTACCAAACACATGATGATGACTTTGCAATAATTATACTGTAAGAGTAATAAAACAAACAGAGTAATTATTAAATGACACAGAACAATATATAGAAAATAGGCGTCAACAGCTTGTTCAGTTCTGATTCAGATTTCAATAATTTTGCTGTGTGAATTTTGTTTTTATCAAGAATTGAACGGAGTGTTCTGTAAAAAAATGCTTATAAGTCATTAAGGCTGGGAGATATATTGTTATATATCGGATATCGATATATTTACTGGACAAGATATGAATTTGGCCATATCGTACATATTGAAATATTGTAATTCTGTGTAAAAACACCTCATGAAATTGATGAAAAGCAGTTACAACTACAGACAAAAGTGACAAAGAGATTGATAAAATCAATTAAAACTTAATTTTTTATTTCACTTAAAAATTTAATTTCAAAGATATTGAGATATATATCGCGTATCGTGATATCAAAAAATATATCAAGATATACATTTTTCTCCATATCACCCAGCCCTGTAAGTTATGACTGTAGTGAAAAACATAATGTTTGTAGATTTTAACCACGTAAAAACATAATGTTTGACTTAGTTTGGTGTGATAGTCCTAGCAGTAAATGTTTATCATAGTCTTACAGCAGTTAAGTTGCAAATTATGAAGAAATTGATAAATAAAAGCAAACAGAACAAAACTGAATCCCTCCATGTGTCGTCAAAATCACCAAAATGCAAAGACAATTTACACAAAACTGACAATGTTTCCTGGAGTTTAAATAATCATTTAACATAATTGTAAAATAATTTAAAAAGATTTGTCAAATCATAACAGCTGGTCATACAGTCTAAGGTTTTGACCAATGAGTTATTATAATGACTAGAGAGAGCGTGGGGCCTGTTGCCGTGGCGGCTGCGGCGGCCATCTTGCGAGGGGAGAGGCAGCAGAATTCTAATCATGTTCACTGTGGTTTACTTTAACATGAACAATTGATATATACAAAATTAAATCAGGGGTTTGGAGTATATATAATAAGTATATAATAAAAAACTTTTTCATCCATTAAATTGCCATTTGTTCGTGATAAAATATTCATTAATCACGTTTTATAAAGGAAAATTAATCAGCAATAATTCTGCTTGCCGATTAGACAGATCAGTATGTATGTATGTAAAGTAAATGAGTGGAGAATTACAGAACAAAACTGTCAGAACTGAATGAATGTTTTTTTGTTGTTTGATGTAGTCTATTTGAATTTTACTTTGTGCTTCACTTTGGAAGAAACCTTTGCAAAATGTGCAATAGAAATAAAGTGGATTGGATTAGACGACGCTGAGTCTGGCACAAGTCCAGCAGACCCATTGTCCTTATTGCAGCACAAGAAGCGTTTGAAGCTGACAAACCAGTTTTTTGTGACTGCTAGCAACGTATATGATGTCAATTTTTTATTTATAAGACTTTTGGTATATGCAGCAACCAATTAACAAGATGGCTATAATTATCCAACATGTGATACAGTCTTTTATAAAACCAGCAGCACCAGCCTTCCTTGTGCTCCAAAGAAGGATTTTCACAAGAATTTATTGGGCAGCAGCAAATCTCTTTGTGCTAAATTTGGATTTCCTTTTTTAGACCAGACGGAATCAATGCAGTGGATGTAATACCAGAGTCCAGAGCTTCTCCTGCCAATGTTACTGAATACTTTACAAATTTAACAATGCACCCAAACATCCGCGTCAATACAAAGGCAAGCGTTAAAGGAAACATACAGTAGTGTCTATGGTGTTATTTTAAGAGGCTCGTACTGTGAAAGGAGGAAGTGTGCGTTTAAATAATCTATTACTCTCAAAACAGACCCTGCTTTAGACAGAGAACTGAAACAGGGGCCAGAGTTCAGCCAATCAGAGCGCTGCTTGTAGCTCTTACTTCCTAATTGGTGAAAGATAAAGCACTATTATAAGACACACAGCAGAGAGTGGTTTGATTTTGTCCCAGAAACAGCAAAACACTGTGGGTGTAGTCAGACCAGAAAAGTGCTAAATTCATTGTTTGATCCGAATCCGATCTGGACTTTTTTTTTTGTTGCTGATTCGGATCGTATTCTCATTCTCGTATTCTCTTCTGTCAAGTGGACTTAAAAACGTAAACAGACACACTTATATGAGAACCAGCGCTCTCATTGGACAGATCTTACATGGGGGCGGTGCTAATCCGAAGATACAGTATGTTTGTGGAAATATGTTAGGCTTTATAGTAAAGCAGCAGCCAGTTATTCGATCATTATCATAACGCCCTTATGATAACTGCCATAGACTGTGCAGTTTGTCAGTGCGGAAAAGCAAAAAAAAAGCACATGACAAGAGTCCAAACCCAGAGTCCACTGCACTGGTAGAGGCGCAAATTTCAACTCGTGCAGAGCCTGGGTTTATGTTTGGCAAAACACAGACATGGAGCTCTTGGGGAGGATGTATTTCGCGAGCATTTGGTGCAAACACTTGCCTGGAAAATCCAGACAATATATTAAAAATATATCGTCTGGCCACCGTTTACATCTTTCGGATTTCTGTAGTCGTGATTGACAGATGAATTAGCCAATCAGAGACACGCATCTTCTGCTGTATAAAAACCAACATGGCTGCTCCCGACGAAAAAATACATAAAAAAATATCACGTGGAACTAAAAACATCGCGGATTTCTGCAGAATCAATGAGCGAAGCAAAAAACGATTTTAATGTGAGGTGAGTGAAGTTAGATTTTGGTCTAAATGACAGACGACCAATCAGCGTCTTTGTTTCACCTGCGTCACTCAAATAAACTAATCTGATTGCATGGTACGATGTGGATTTGATCTGAAACACAGGCAGAGGGCGTAGTGACCAGATCCCACTCTTGCAGCTTGCTGAAGTATGGGTTCTGGATCCCAGGCACACCTTGCTGTACCAGCGAGACCAGGCCAGCAGTGCTCACAATAGAATAGTATCCTACTTGTGATTCAGACTTACTTTCTTTTTTTTTTTTTACATATGGATTTAAATGAACTAGCAAATCTTCAGGACCCGGAGGCAGTTGGGAGTCTGGTTTCAAGGCCTTAGAAGCTAGTCTCAGCTACTGTTTGCTGTTCTTGTCATATAATGCCAATTAACACTGTGAAAATGAAAGTGCTTTATTTGATAGAAACAAGCGCAGAAAATATTTTGACGTTTTCAGACCAGATTAGACAACAGAATAAACAGTGTAATTGGGAAATTATGTCTTCAGTAGTGTGATAATCTGGCAGATTCCAAAGACAAAATCACATTGTCTTGAGCGACTGTGTGAATGTTGGACAGGTGCGCCCTTGTCCCGGTGCTTGATCGAACTCCTTTGACCATTTTAATTGGACCAAATTTTGTAGATGTTTATGAAGCAGGGAAACCTCATTTACAATAAAAAACGTACCATGTGACGTGGAAAGCTTGTCTGCAGCCTTGTCTGTTGCAGGTCATGCAGGCCCCACAGGCTGCTTTGCTCTCTCTGCCGTGGTCCTCGCAGATGTAGCATGTCTGAAAACACATCACAGAAATAAGCATATAGTGCATTTTATCTTTTTAAGGTGAACATGACAGGTAAAGCTGCTGCACAGTGCACACTAGGACATTTTGCATGGATTCTTTGCCTCGTATCGCATCATGTCGCAAGAAGAGATGCCATAGACAAAACAGAGATCAGTGGCTTTTCTACAGAACGCAATCGATGTAGAAGCAATACCTCAGGGGTTGCTGTTAGAATGAAAACATGAGACTACATGAGGCAGCTGCTTTCATCAACATATAAAAGTGAAACAACAATGAAACAAGCAAGGATTAAACCTTTGTTTGTAAGAGCCACAATAGAGTCGACATTAGAGGTAAGATGAGCTGGCTACACTGACTTTATGTGGATGTGATAAAATGAGAATGTTTGCCTAAGTGGTTTGGCTATTTTCTACATTTTAAGAGCCAAGTCCGCTTCTTCATGGCTTCTTTTTTTGAAACTTGGGGTTGTGGTTTTTCAAGTTTGTTTGTATCTCCATCTTCTCCTATTGCATAACTGTTATAATCTAAATAAAATAATATAGTGTACAATATAAAAAAATCATTAATTGCCAACTAATCATCTTAGGTCTACTGTAGTGAGATGAACTCTTTAACAGTTTCTAAATAGGGCTGGGCAATATGGTGGTAAAAATCAAATCGTGAGCTCATCTCTGACAATCTGCTTTTTCGATTAAATCCTCATATTGTGATTTCTCATTTCTCTATTTAATGCATCTGTATGTTTAAATGTAGAATATTTTACCCACCTACTTCTTTTCACTTCAGAATGCCAAATCCACTTATTTATAGCGATTGTGGGCTTCTTTTTTTTCTTGTCTTTGAATTTTGAAGGTTGTATTTTTGGGGCTGCACTTTCAAGTCATAAATGAGCTGAATTTAGCAATTTTTCATACTTGATAACAAAAATATTTCTATTTACGACAGTAACATAGATTTTTTTAAGCATATTTTTGTGTCTAAAGTTATTTTGTTTTGTGGAGACCACAATGTTCTACTATATATCAGAGTTCCCAACTTTTTTTCCTCAAAGTCCCCCGTTCAAATAGCGGCCTCCCAAACTTATTGTATGATGAAAATTTTAATTAAACCATATATTTCAATCAAATAAACAGCTAGTGTTGTGTTTGGGTCCTTAGATTTGTGTTTTTTACTAATGAAGTTGCACCTATAACTACTTTTTGAACTTGACTCTCTGATCAGACAAAGCTCTGGGGACCCCCTGGAATCTCAGGCGGGTGTTTGGTAACCACTGTTCTATATAATTGATAATTTTAATTAGGGCTGGGCGATATGGCAAAAAATTGATATCCCGATTTTCTTGAGCCAGATCATGATTTCAATTTTATCACGATTCTTGTAGACCATTTATTTTCCTTTAGTCTTTGAGGTAAACACATTTCACTATCAACAACTAAATCCAGCTGTCAAAAGCTGACCAGTGTTGCCAGGTTTTTAGACTCTTCAATAAAAAGTAAATAAAAGAATCTATTGTGTTTTTGCCATATCATGTGTTTTTCTTACGTTACGACTTTAGACATGAAAACATTTTAAAAATTCATGTCCAGTCATTCAAATTGATATATTTTAACAAATCAAACCTGAAAAATGGCTAAGCTTCATTCATCTTATGACTTAAACGCAGTCCAGAAGAGACTTTGAAAAAAAAAAAAAAAAAAAAAGCCCAAAGTCGCTAAAGACTTGGATTTGGCAACTCTCAAGACTAAGAGGTTGGAAAAAAACTAATCTATATTTGAACAGACAGATGCATCAAATAGAGAAAAAAGAAATCACGATGTGACAATTTCATCAAAAAAGCAGATTGTCAGGGAGATAAGCTCACGATTCGATTTTATCACGATATTGCCCAGCCCTAATTTTAATAACTTTTTATTGAAGAGTTAAGGTAACTTGTTTTTAGCTTTGTTTTCAAAGGCTTGGTTGCTTATTTCTCTCTGAAAATCTGGCAACACTGGTCAGTGAAAATAATGACTTAATGAGTGAAAACTGACTTAATGACTCTGGATAAATCATGTTATTTCCGTCCACCACACTGACACGCACAGTAACTCCCTGCAGGACACAAAGGACGCGCCACATATAAAGTTTAACGTCCATTATCTGGCTAACGAGAATCCAATTGCAGCGGGCGAGAAAACAAAAGCTCTGGCGTTCCTCTCTAACCACATCTATACGAGAGACGAGGAAGTTTTTCTTGTCACGGCGACAGATGGAGCTCTCCAGCGGCGCTTTGAGCTTAACGTCTGCAGGCGCGCACAAAACTGTTGTCCAGATGTTTGTGTACACATGCAGCTGGTCCTGTTCAAGTAGCACCACAACACTGCAGAGGAGAGACGCCACTTAAAACAATTACTGCAAAGAGAAGACAGAAGAAGAATAGAAGGTAGAAACATGTGCATTTGTTTGGGATTTTCTCAAGCGATTTCAAGACTGTTTGGTTAATCAGTGTGTGATTATTAGGGATGGGACGATTTGATTCTCGTCTCGATACATGGGTCATGATTTCAATATGTTTTTGATTTTGTTAAGTCTCACAAGAACAAACTACTTTTAAAATGAATTAGTGACTTAAGAATGGAGTTATTGAAGAAACAAAAAGGGACAAAAAGATCCAAGTTCACCTCAATAAGAATACAATGACAATAAGTAATGGAATCAACAAAAATGACAAAACAGATTTATGGAGGGATCAAACCCAGAAATGAATTAAAGCACCACTATCAAATGATTTCATACTATTATCTATTGTTCCGTTCCTAGTAAATCACTTACTGCCTCTTCTAATCAATAACTTGGCTTAAAGATTAGATACAAAAAGGTCCTTCTAAGTATTTATTTCCCCCGCAACAAGCAAAAAGCATGATTTTATATCTAATTCATAGCTTGTTTTTAGACTATGGGGAGGGGCAAATATTCTCCTTATTAATGAGAACATGGCCACAATATAGTAAGAATTACAGAAATAATAATTCTGAGAAGAAAAAAAATGTAATTTCAATTCAATTTATAAGGCTAGCGCAGGCTAAAAACAAAAGCAAGTGCACTTCCTTGGTTTTAAGAAAGAAAATAGTCAAGACCATACTAAGACCAAGACCCCAGAGACCGAGACTTCTGAGAGTCAAGACCGAGAAAAGGCCGAGACCACGGTCCATCGAGGCCAAATCAAGACCATCTATGTAGGTCCCTGCACTCCTGGTGCAAGCTTAACAGAACGTGTGTAATAAATGTGGTCTCGATGTCCAGGACAAGACTGCGTCCAAGCACCCGAGACCAAGACAAGATCGTACAATTGCTGAGTCCAAGACCAAGACTCAAGCAGTACTACACTAGGAAATGCCTATATATTGGGCATAGATGAGATACTTTGAGCAAGTTTTTGCCAAACTAGATACTGATATTTGACAATATATCTGTACTAGTGCAAAACCAATGATTTATTATTTTATTTATTTATTAGGCTTGAGCCCAGCAGGTTCTAGAGTGTATCGGTCCTGCAAGGCACCAGGGATCTGCAATGAGGAATGCCTGGGCAAAGTTCAGCCACTGCAAGTGTAACCAGGGAATGTGTACTTGAGAGCCAATGGACAGGCCGATATCACAGTCACGTCATGTGGGAAAGGAAGAGAAGAGAACATCACTGTTTTTAAATCGAGAAATCATCCAGACTCCCTTTGAGCATTTCCGCAGCATTAGCATATCAGACAAGATTGGTTTGATTTCGCCTTTATGTCATTTCCTTTGCAGTCAATAGATGGGGTGTATCATGTGTTTTATTACATTTTTTTCTTATACCAACGTAAGAACAATGCAATTAATATATATTTTCCCCCTTAGTTATTTATAAAGAAAACATTTTAAATACAGTATCATCATCCTTGTCAACCCTTTCCTAAATAAGCTTCAAGTTTTCCACTAAACCCTAAATGCAGCCTTATTACACAGATGCCAGACTAAACTTGGGACACACGATTACTGCGGCGATAACATTCAAACACAGAAACAGCATACAGTATCTAAACAGAACCGTATTAACATGTAGACAGCCGAGCTTTTGTCCCTCTCGCCCTGCGGTTATTCCCCAGTGAGCAGCAAGTGGGTCGGCCGGGTGAAAGGGGGCAAAAGAGGCCTAGCAACAGGTGCGGGACAAAGAAACAGCAGGATTTTTTACCTTTCCGCCTCTGTGCAAATTCTTCAGACAGAACACTCACTCTCTAATTTAAACTCAATCAGCTTTAAAGCAAAACTAAGCCAGGTCTAAAAGGCACCGAAATAAACATGTCAATACTAATAAGCACATATATAACACTTTTAGAGCGTTTTTCAAGACAGTTAAAGGTGCACTATGTAACTTTTCAGGAGTGGGGTAAATCATCTGCTCGTCACCATGGTAATGTCTTACTTTATTACACATATTTATCTGCAAAAGTAACGTGATTTTTTTTTTTTATAAACTTTGTGTTTTCCACTAAAAGGTATATGATAAAAGCAGCTGTTTGAGAAAAAATTAAACCTCTGAGTACTGTCTGAGTTGAATAATACAGAGTTTTAGCTCTAATCAGGAGCTGAATGCTGCTCTCTGATTGGCTGAGCTTGGTTCGGTCACTCCAGTTTTACTTTGTTGTTTGTAAAAAAAAAAGAGGTTTATAAGTCATAAATACAACCAAAATGAAAACATGTGGATATTAGCCATGTGTCGAAGGATTTATGAGAGGAAGTTGTCAGATTTAAAACCTAAATTGTGTTTGCAGTGTAAAAATCAGCTACCACACCTTTAAAATAAGATTTGCCAATGGAGCAATCAAAACATTTATTATTTAACTACACATATTCAATGTCAGCTGACCCTGTGTAAACAAGATGTTTCTTTTCCAATTGTCAGACTTTAGCATTAAAGGTTGATTTTCACACTGCAAACACGATTTAGGTTTTAAATCTGACAACTTCCTCTCATAAATCCTTTAACACATGGTTAATATCCACATGTATTCATTTTTGTTGCATTTATGGCTTATAAAGTTCTTTTTACAAACAACAAAGTAAAACTGGAGTGACCGCCCCAAGCTCAGCCAATCAGAGGCAGCATTCAGCTACTGATTAGAACAAAAACTCTTTATTATTACTCAGACAGTATCAGAGGTCTAATTTTTCATAAAGTGCTGTACTTACTATATACTTTTTATTCGAAAGCACAAAATTACTAATTTACAACTAAAAAAGTTAGCTATCCCACCTTTAACAGACAAACACATGGTAAATATTCTCCTCATTTGTAAAGTATTTAACATGTTTCAGAAAACCACAACTCACTGTTCACTGCTCGATCTTAAAATGTTGTTTTTTTTATTTTAGACTGAGGCAGAGAAACCCCATAGAAATGAACTAAAGAGGAAATGAACATGCCAACAGGAAGTTAGGATTTTTGAAAATAAGCCAACTGACTTCTGTGCACAGAGCTAATAATCTAATGATCGAACTTAGACGCAGGGTGCATGGTAGCAGAGTGGTTAAAGCTCTGGCTGGGTTTGATTTCCTGGCTGAACCAAATCAACATCTCAGTCTCTCTAGGAGGAGTTTGCATGTTCTACCTGTGTTACCGTGGGATCTCTATGGTTACTACAGCTTCTTTCTACAGCTTCCTTTTTCCTTACGGAACCAGAGTCATGTGACCTGAGTTGAGTTCTAGCTCCACGACGACGGCTTTGTGACGCACCTCAGCTCTATGTTATAAAGTTCAGAGCTCTGGACTTCACTTCCAGTTCAGACTCTGACCTGCAAACACGCATCTTAGCTTACTCGAACCATAAAACTACCTTACTCAAAAACTCTCACTTATAAACGTAGAGTTGCTGCTTAAACCTTATTTTTCAAGTTTAAATCACCTGAAAAGTATAAAATGGCAGCTTTAAGCACTGTTTATGACAGTGAAACTCAGACAGACTTACAAAGTCTGCAGATCTCTACTCCGTCTCTGTTTGAGTCGGACGATTGTGATTATTCTGAACATTTAGAACAAAACAATCGCTCTAGATTCTCACTAAATTTCCTCCAGAAAACCAGGTCCGTGGCTCGAAGAGTGCTGCGTTTTTTTAGGCCCAAGAAGTCAGCTCTTGTGAAAGACATTGTTCGACTCTCGTTGGACAATGGACAACTTTCAGAACACAACCAGCTGATTTCTGGACTTGAAATGAGTGAGAGATCAGAAGTAGAAATACTCAAGAATACTGTCCAAGCACTGGAGGAAAAACTCCGGACTCAAAAAGAGCAGGACCCAAAAAGATCTTCAACTTAAAAACAGCTTTTGACGATCTCCAGAATAAAGCTTTGATCTTCGAGAGACAAATTATGTCTGATCAACAAAACGTAGAGACGAGTTAGCATCTCGTGATCTACAGATAAAGACAAAACACAAGAAATCCTGCAATTGAAAAGTCAACTCTCAGCTGTGGAGGATCAGATGAAAATCCACACTGAGAAGTTTGAAGCGTCTGAGCAGAAGGTTCAAGATCTGCAGGAGACACTGACTTTCCAGGAAGAAGAAAGTCAACTTCTGAGATCGGAAAACCAAGAACTCATTTCAACAAACGCTCTGCTGAAAAATGAGAATGATTTTCTGATACAAGAAGCAGAAAATTGCAAAAGCACTGCTCTGGATCTGGAGGAAACTCTAAGATTCACAGAAGATGAAAATAACCTGTTGAGATCCCAAAACCAGGAGTTAGACAATCTTCTGAGGCAGAAAACAGAAAACATCTCCAGACTGAAATCAGCTTATGACGAACTGCAGGAGAATACTCTCAACTTTGAGAGACAAATTATGAAAACTATAGAAATTGAGCTGGCGTCTCAGATCTCAGCTCTGAAAGATCGGCTGAGCGAGATGGAATCGTTGAAGCAGACTGTTGAAGATCTGGAGGAGACAATAAGGTTCCAACAAGAAGAAAGCGAACTTCTGACGTCTGAAAACCAGGAGTTAAACACGGCTAATGATCTACTCAAACATGAAAACAGTTTTCTCAAGCAACAACATGAGAAAACAGTCCAAGACCTGGAGGAAAAACACAAAATTCAAAAAGAGCAGGACAGTGACAAAATCTTCAAACTTAAACTGGCTTATGACGAGCTCCAGGAAAACTCTCTGAGCTTTGAGAGACAAGTTATGATCGATCAGGAAAACATAGAAATTGAGCTGGCATCTCGTGAGTTCAAGATTAATGAAAACACAAAAGAAATTATTCTGTTAAAAAACAGAATCTTCACTTTAGAGAAGCAGAAAATGGCTGAGACACAAATGCTAAAGAGGAAAATTGAAGATCTGCAGGAGACACTGACTTTCCAACAAGACGAAAGTGAACTTCTGAGATCTGAGAACAGTCTTCTGAGGAAAGAAGCTGAAACACGTGACAGAACTGTTCGAGATCTGGAGGAAACCGTCCAATTTCATGACGATGAAAGTGACCTTCTGAGGTCTGAAAACCAGGAGCTTGAGCTGAAAATTAGGAACAAAGAAGAGAAAATCCTGCATTAACAACTACAATCTCAACTCTGGAGGAACAACTAGGAGCTTTGTCCAGGACTGAACTTGAAACGGAGTGTCCCAGAATTATAAAGGAGACACGTTAGAGGACGACAACACCAAATGGAGACGACGACACATGGCCGGTCTGAAGAATCTGAGGAGTGTTTACAACCATTACTGTATAACTCCCAGATGCCCTGATGTTATAGAAACAACACTAGATCCAAAAACAACTGCAGTTTAGATACAAAATTCAGATGGAGAGACTTCAACCAGAGACCATAACGAGACCAACACGAGAGATTTTAGGAAGGACTGTAAGTGTGGCAACATCTGAGTCTGCGTCGTTGGTGCAAATGTTTGTACTGCGACTGTTTTATCTGTGTTTTGCTGTTGTTATCTTGAGCAAGACACTTCACTGTCGCCTATTCACAACGTGGAAGCCTATTTGACATCAGAGAACGAACAATGCAGTTGTCCAAGCCAAACATTGGATTTGACAAGGCAGTTCACTGAGTTCTCTGAATGTTTTTAGGCAGATACGTTGTTTCCTCGAGCAAGACAATTTATCGTCTGCTGCTTACTAAGGACAGTGTGGAGACCTGTTGGACACCAGCAAAAGAAGCAGGTTTTTGTCCAAATCCAAACAATTCTCAGCAGATGTTAACTTGCTTTGCCTTCCTACAAAAATCTCGTGTTTGTGAATGATCCGTGGTCACGTGTCCAATAAATCCTCCATCTTGAAGAACAAACTGCAAAGACAAAAGTTAAACACATCAGGGCAAAAATACAAACAAAATCAGACCAAACCCTCCATCACAAAGACCAAGACATGTCGTCCTCACAAAACGTCCTCCGCAATAAATAAATAAACAAAAAAAATTGGCATCAAAACAATGTTTCAGTGCTTCTATGTTTTATTTTGTTAGATCTTCTAAGGCCCCAAGTCACTGGGATTGGCGTCAGGGGGTTCCCCCGCATAAACCCCAACGTCACTGGGATAACCCTCATGAACCAGGACCTGCAACATGCGCTGGGACAGTCTGCGCCAAATATGAAACGACAGGGATGAATGCCAGCTCATCCAAATCCAAAGCCACGGTTCTCCACCAGAAAAAGGTGCTTTAAGAATTTAAGAATCTCAGGGTCTTGTTCCTGAGTGAGGGAAGGATGGAGCAAACCTCACCTATAGATACACTCGACATCAGAGGGAACGTTCACTAACACAGTTCGACTCTGGGGCTATTGAACACTTAGCATCTAAGACAGTCTGAGAGGATTTGAAGAACTCTCTGGAGGATTCTCCTGTTTATTTTCCTTTAGCTGTTAGCATTAGCCCTAAAAAACCTCAAACGCAAGTTACAAATGATCCAGAGAGTGTAAGCTGGACAAATCATTGTTGAGTTATCAACCTTTTCCAGTGTCCCAGTGGTCAACCCGTATTACTTTTACAGTAATGAGCCAATCAAGTAATAAATAGCTGGGATAATGCCCCAAACAGTCTAAATACAGATCTCCTCATGTCAGTTTTGTAAAACATTGCAAGAGATGTAGCCGTTAACAACATTAGAATGACAGCGCATAACAGCAGGTTTATAATGGCGTAAGTGCATAATTTATTTTCTCAAAACTTCAGGGTGCTGCCATGTTCGATTTTCTACATCGGCTCTGAAAATCTCTTCGAGTATCAGAGTTGGAACTCTGGAGTTGGCGAGCTGTTTCAGTGATCTGAGCTCTTTACACATGGCTACTTAATTGGTTTAAAACTATAATTTACATCAGGGGTATCCAAACATTATTTTTTCAATCGAGGGCCCGATACTGAAATACAGACTAGATGGAGAGCTGATCTGGGCCATGGCCATACAGAGAAAGAGTCAAGTTGCATTTGGAACTCGTTAAATCAAACGACAAGACATTTATTTGTGCTAAAAAAACACACACACAAGTCCATAAAGTACTTGATATAGGTAGGGCTGGGCAATATTGACAAAAACTAATATCTTGAAAACTTTTTGGCAATTCTCTAACACTTTATTTGAATGATATCCAACAAAAATGTGTTAAAATCTACAACCTCAAATACTCTAATAAGTTTAAAATTGACTCAATGACGTAATTTAGTTATTATCTCAAGAACACAAGAATTTTTCCTTCATGTAAAACTAGATTTTTTATACCTGTTCTGTTGGCAATCTTAGTTCAATCGCAATCTACTTAAGACATTTCTACTAATTCTAGGCACATAGTCTTTTGTTTTTTAATTTAAGATCGTCATTTTTCTAGTGTGTTTGATTGTCAAACAAATATTTGTCAAATTATTCATTATTATTAAAAGTGCAGCATAGACAAAAATTCCTGCGTTATAAAGCTCTTTTAAATGATTAATGTACAAATTCTGGTACAGTTTACAGTTAAACTTGCCTTGTAAAGTACATAATCACTTACTTAATTTTATGTAAATGAGCTTTTTTTGTAGCATTCACAATATTATCTAAAATTCAAGGTAGATTTTTAAGACTGCACTACTTCATGTTCTGGTCACTTCTTTGGCCACAGTCTGGACATTTACATAAACCACAAGTATTAATGCATCAGAGTCAAAATGAGAGAAAAAGAAATGTCTAAGACACTTTAAGACTAACCCACGACTCGTCTATTTCTAAACCGTGTCCAAACTTCCACCCACAAATCTCCACACAACCAGATCAACACCACATGGGGGACAAAATCTGGCCCGAACCAGTTTAACCAGGCCTAAAACAGGACTAAAAACCACATCACTGACAGTTTATCTAACGTAACTTAATTAGGCCCCGAAGCTGAACTTAACAAGAATGAAACAACTGCAAAAACCTGGCCACAGACGGACAGACAAGACGCACTCTCGTAGAAATTCCCATAGAGCAAAAACGAGGCTACACGGGGGACTTGCGAGGGGCTTCTCAGGTTTTCACTGTCCATTGTAACGCTGTCTAGGAATGCAGGCGGTAAAAGACTTGGATGAATGGGCCTGGCGGAGGAAAGCTGCATGCAATTTACTGTAGCTGACACAGTAATATGAAACCTCTCCTCACATGTGTACATTTATATGCAGGCACGCTCGCACACACTCAGCAGGTCCCGGGGAAAGTGGCAGCTCCAAAGCCCTGCCAACCCATGCAAATATTGATTTCTTTGTAACACTCCTCCCTGCTTTAAAGCAAGGAGGCGCTGCTCACTTTTTGTGCCCTAAATACAGTATGAAACAGGGATGGGCATTTTATTTTTTTTTCCCCTAGGGCCAAACTTAAATCCAGACAAGTGACAGATGGTCGGACTATGACCAGATTCTCATGATAGCAAATGCATTTTTCTAAAATATACAGTATTAATCTGCTCTTTTGTCCATTTGTTGTGATATTTATCGTAATGTTTGCACTATTGAGCGCACCTGAATGTAAGACGCACCAAAATTAGATTAAAAAAAGAAAAAAAACACATCTTAGGGATGCAACGATGCAGCTTTTTCAGCGTCGATACCGATGCTTTAGAATTCAGTTTGTGTTAATAACTGATATTAGAGACAGACCGATATATTAGCCGGTCGATATTTTGGGCTGATATTTAGATTTTCTATTTTTGTATATCGACCTCAATTTTGAACGGTATCAGGCAGTTGTTCGGGCTTTTCCTCAAAGTGATTAGCGGAGTCTGAGTTGGGTTGGAGAGAAACAATAAGACTTCTTTTATCTTTCTCCATTCTTAACTTTGCAGTTTTGATTTTGTCATGAACATGTCTTTAAGTTTATTAAAGCACAAGCTTTAATAAGTGCTTGTTTGTTTATCAATATGAACAATAAGAATGTCTTTCATGAAGCGATGAAATGATTGTTTCTTGGGTCAAAATACAATCGTCATTACATTGTGTGAAAGAGACGCACAAGTACCTGGTGAATAATAGTTTAAGTTGAAGGTCATTTTGGTTTTACTATCTCATCCAAAATCGAGCTTGAAAATCGGCCATTGATCAGCCATCCCTAGGCCACACTTGTTTATAGTAAGTCAATGAGAATCTAAACTTTAGCCGCATCCATGTATAGACAGCAGAGTTCTAAGCTTGTGAACTTGTAGTCTGAATATTACAGTATTAAAAACACAACTATGAATGTTTTTCGTGACACTATGAGCCAAAATACAATTGAGCGTCATTGCATTGTGTGAAAGAGACACACATGTACCATGGTGAATAGTAGTTTAGGTTGTATTTTTGGTTATGCTATTTCACCCCAGCTATGTTTTTAAAACTAAAATAAGAACCTTGAAACTCAGCCAATGAAATTGGCATCGGCAACAAAAATTCAGCCAAAGAAAAACCCAAAAACCCATCCAGGTCGGATGGAGATAGAAGTTAAGACGTGTTTTTTCACGTGTCTTATTTGCTTGGCTTATCTTTTGTCTGTGGAGTTTATGTTTCACAGGAAAGTAACAAAATGCAAAATGAAAGTAGCATTGTCATCTTATTTGCTAGAATTCAACTGCCACACAACTAAAAATTTCTTCATAAAACAGACTAAAAAACATCTTAAAAGAGAATAGTGTGTGATTTATTTAAATAAAAATCACAACTTGGATCCCAAGCCCTTTATCAGTTAGAAATGTGTTCATGCCGTAATCTGTTTTTCTGCTATTTTCCTGTTTGTTTGTTTTTTTGACACATCAGCTACAAACTCCATATTTGGGAGCATTTAAAGCATGCTTTAGTTCTCCGCTGCCTCACGGTGGAAATCCTGCCCTTGCAATTTCTGATTCCCGACCTGACATCAGCTTTCCTGTTTGCATGTGTTTTTGTTGCCTTATTTTAATAGTAAAGATACATACATTAAAAAACATTTGAAAAAAGCACGTTTTTTACTTTTGATTTGAAGACTTCTGCTTTAATAATGAATTTGAATGCCTCTGTTCACAAATAGCTGGCTGTCTAATAATAAAAAATAGTTGCTGACAAAAGAACAAAAATATCCCCTTATGTAGTCATTTTCCATTTTTGCTCTATTTTTACTGCAGTTTTATTTTTCCATAGCAACACAAATATGAACAGAATAACACACACAACTGCTCCGCTGGGATTCCCACAGTTAAATTCTGTTTATAGCTCGGACAACCCCACATGTTGGTCTCTGCAGGACGTGTATTTAAAGTTGATAGATAGCCGGTTCTCTCGCTGCAGCTCCGTGTGAGGTCCGATCGTTTCTGAGTCACACCAATCGAAAAACCAGCAGAAGCCAAAGCTCGTGGCCCCAAAACCTTTCTCTATTTAGTTCATCTTTGAACCGTACTCCACTCGTTTCTATAAATAATCTGTCAATCTGGAATCGACCCGAATCACAACCAACCTCTTATCACTTCAGCTCACAATGTAGTGTCAGACCATTATATTCAACGCTTAAATACATGTTTGCAGCTCATTTAGTTAAGTTTCTTGCAATTTTGATCTCTCTAGTGCAGACCTGGGCAAATACAGACTTCCAGCTGTTTTTTCAAGCACATTTTTGAGAATTGTTGTTACTCTTTATATTTAGTTTTGATCGTCTTGGCGATGCAGCATGTGTTTGCACTGTAAACTGAAAAAATAATAGACTGAGAATTTATGTAGGGCTGTAGTTCTTTAGTCGTTTAGTCGATTAATCGGTTGATGGAGTCTTGATCAATTAAAATTGTATTAATATAAAATTAAAAATAAAAACTAAATAATATTTCTCACAATAAAGAGATAATGTAAGGTCCTGCCCCAGAAACTTTTGAATAAAACAGATGTATTTTCCCTAAAATTGGAGTGAGCTATTTTAGACCAACAAATCTTTAATTTATGCATAATTTATCATTACTATCATTGCACCTCTCCTCAAGTTTTACTTGGTGTGAGTGTTTCCAAGTGGGGCCCCAGCTCTGTCCCTCTCTCTGTGAGCTCCGCCCCTGTTCCCGCTTCACGCTGACGCTAGAACAGCTGATAAACTGCATCATCGCGTTGGACTTTTTGGACAGAAATACTGAAACTGTTTCAAGACAAACAACCTCATGTTTTAAGTGGCTTTTGAAATAATTCAACATAAATGTGCAGAAATTTGCCGTAATTCGCCGCGGTGATTTTCGCCGCGTCCATTTCGCGATGTGCAGACGTGTAAAGTTCATCAGCTATTTGTATTCGTAGTTCAACCAATACTTGTCCTTTTGACGCAAAATAAAGATTTTCTGAGAACTTATGAGATACAGAACATGTATTTGTGTTCAAACTGTTCCCAGAGCCTTTTATTTTGCGCTCTGAGCTGAGAATGATCAGGCACCTGTTTCTGCTTCTTGAGCGCATCGCAGGGGAAGTGTCTCTGTCGTGTCTCAAGAACATAAGAGGGGAGGGTGTAACACGTTTAAGCTTGTACGATTGATCAAACAGGGTTTATGTACAGCTCAAACCAGAGGGTGAAGGCATGAGGACTAGACTGACATAAACTCGAAAAACTATTATCACGTAGAAGGAGGTGGGGCCCTCCGCAACTTGCATAGTCTGCGTATAGAAAGGTCCAGCTCTGTACTAAAATGAAACCATTATGAGATTTAAAATGTCAAATTTTTATACAAAGGACTGACATTTTCAACACAAAATACAAATAAATGATCAAACATTTTAGTTTCAAACCAGTTTTGATGAAACTCAAGATTTTTTAGTGTTATCTGTGTTTGTTCAAATGAATATCTAATTTTGACACCAGTTTTAGACCTGATTTGCAATATTTTTGACAACTCTACTTTTAGCTACAGAGTCTTTGCCATGGCGCCTTTTTAGTCGATTAATCGGTCAAATTTCAAATTTATTTATTGAGAGGATAAGCCCCTTGAGATGAACCATCTCGTTTTCGAGGGGTCCTCAACATGTCGATGGGACATGTTTTTAGTCGACCAAGAATTTCTTTGGTCGACAACAGCCCTAAATTTATGTTTTACAGAAATGTGCTTGCAATAATGAGAGCTTACACAAACAATAGTATGACAAAAGTGTGATTTGACAAAAAAATAGAAGGAGGGTTGGAAAATTAGTGTTTTTAATTAACACAAATAAGTCATTCTGCATGTGTGCCACTGCCACTAGACTGGCACAAAGGAAAATCATCAATGAGACTGGGATCGGCAGAACACTGAAATTTAGGAGATGAAACACAGTCTTTGTTTTTTTTTTACCCCCTCCACAATTAATTCAAGATAAAAGCAGAAGGAGGGATGGGGAAAGCAGAAGCAGAGAGGTAGGGAACATCTTTCCCATCAAATCGCACACTGAGTTTGACTATGGCTGCTCGATAAAAATAAAAATAATCATCACGATTATTTAAATCAATATTAAAATCATGATTATTCAAAATTATTTGCTTAGAGGGACTGCAGAGTGTTAGTGTCCCTCAAATGAAGTGAAGAGACAAAATAAAACTTGTGACAGATCTCGCAGAAATAAAAGTAATTGTATTCTACATTTATAAAAAAAACTAGGGCTGCAACAAGTTAATTGATTAATCTAAACTAATTGATTATTGAAATAATCGCCAACTAATTTAGTAATCGAATAATTGTTAACTGGTCTGTCTTTAGGTTCCAAACAGCTCATGAGCTGTGGGAAAGCTTCAGATTGAACAGAAATGACTTGAAAATGTTGTATATTTAGATTTTTTGATGTAAAAACTAGTCTGCCTGAGCCTAGAGTTGTCCATATTAATACTAAGGAATAGTCTTGATTCTTGAAACTAATTATGATGCCAACATGATCATTTAAAATCCTCTTTAATATAAAATTTGTCAACAATAGACTGATATTTTCAACAAAATGCAAATACTTTCTTCAATAAACATTTAGTTTTTAAACTAGCTTTGATAAAGCTCAGGATTTTTCTAAAACACCTCAGAAAATACGAAATTTTGTCTTGTTATTTCTGTTATTTTTGAAGTATCGATGAGTATCAAACGAGTATCTAGTCTCAATACCAGTTTTAGAATTGAATATTATCTGATTTTTGATACTTTTAACAACCCTAAAATCTACATCTCCAGGACACCCTCAAGCGATGTTATTTCAGGTCAAATTTGACAAATTTTTTTCTTCAAGTCACAACTGATTAATCGAAAGTATAATCGCCCAACTAATCGATAACCAAAATAACAGTTTCAGCCCTAAATGAAGCCACCTACATTCCATATTAAGGAAATAAAAAGCACTTATGAACAGGTTTATAAGTTACAGTGAATAATCACGATTACTCGATTACACAATTTTTGTAAACGGTTACAGCAATTGAAAGCGAAATTTGATCAAACTGTTTAAACAACTCTGCAGTTTAAACAAACAAAAATTGACTCATTTATAGGAAAAAAAAAAAAGTCGGAGAACCCCGCTGTAGTTTTTCTCACTGCAAACTAATGAACGTGGGAATTTCTGTAAGACTCATCGATTCAACTTCTGTTTTTTTTTTTGGCTGTTTAGAGGTACTATGGCAGTCTGCCCCCTTCCTCTCTCTCTCTCTCTCTCTCTCTCTCTCTCTCTCTCTCTCTCTCTCTCTCTCTCTCTCTCTCTCTCTCTTTCTCTCTCTTCTTCTCTTTCTCACCCTTTTTCTCCTCTTCTCTCTCTCTTCTGCCTTCCTATTGTCTCTCCTTCTTGTCTCTCTCTCTTGCTTCAATCACACCCCCTCTTTGCCTCTCTCTCCTGTTTCTCTTTCTCTGCCTCTCTTCTCTCTCCTTCTTGTCTCTCTATTTTCTCTCTCATACCCCCTCTCCCTTTTTCTCTTCTGTCTCTGCCCTTCTCTCACACCCTCTACCCTCCCTTCTCTCTCCTTCTTTCTATCTTTCTCTCTCTCCCCTCTATCACTCTTCTCTCTCTCTCTCCTTCTCCTGTCTTTCTCTCTCACCTCTCTCTTTTGAAACTCTTTCTCTTTGCTTATTCTCTTCTTCTCTCTTTTTTTCTCACTCTCTCTGTTTCTTTCTCTCTCTCTGAATCTTCTCTTTTCTCACTCACCTCTCTTTCTTCCCATTCCCTTTCCTCAATCCCTTTTTCCTCTTTCTCTCCCTCTTCTGTCTTTCTCAATCTTCCTCACCCTTTTCTCTCTTTATCTCTCCCTCTCTTTCTCTCACAATCTCCTGACTTTCTCAATCACCCCTCTCTCTCTTCTCTCACCCCTCTCTCTTTCTTTCTCTCTTTTATCTCCCTCTCTCTGTTTCTCTCTCTCAATCTTTTGTCTTTCCCTCTCTCCCTTTTAACTCTCTTTTAACTCACTCTTGTCTTCTCCTCTTAATCACTCAACCACCCTCTTCTGTCTTTCTCAATCTCTCTCACCTCTCTCTTTCTCTCTCTCTTTCTCTCCCCTACCTCTATCTTTCATTATCTCTCTTTCTTCTCTCTCTCTTTCTTCTCTCCCTCTCTCCGTCTCTCCCCCAGAGAGCCGGTTATGCCTCACTCACCACGCGGCTCTGTGGCGGTTCGTACGGGACGTGTAGGAGGAGAGACATGAAACGCGCTGCTGTTGAGGTATTTCCAAAAAACACATTGGAGCAGCATTGCATCATGGGTTATTGAAATGCAATTGTGACGACGGGGGTAAAACCACATCATCTTTTGTTTTGTGTCAAGGAAGGAGCTGAGTTAGTGAAAAGGCAACCCGGTGTGTAACCCGTGTGGTGGCTGGAGCTCTATAGCTGCCAGACAGATGGAAAAAGAGAAAAAAAATCTACTAAATAGTCTATATAATGAGGTTTTGGGAGATTTTAAAGCATTTTAAAGTGAGATAAGCAAAGTTCAAAATGACAGCCAACCAATGAGCTCCTTAGTTTCATATACACAGAGCAATCTGAAGTTGATTTTGAGACGCGGCAGAAGCGTAGACGCTGGATCCCGGGCAAGAAACTGACACCTACCAAGAGATGTTTTTGTTTTAACCTGAAATATTCAGTCATAAAGTCTAGCTCTATCCATAGAGACAAGCAAGTGAGGTCAATTGATAAATAAAGTCTATGAACAGAAGACAAAGATGCAAGATCAGTGAGTTGCCCTACTGTGGTGGCTCGACCTTGGCAATAACAATTTATTAAATCACCGGCCTATCCAAACGAGCTGTAAAACAGCTGCAGTACATCCAGAACGCTGCTGCTTGAGTCCGGACCAGAACCAGGAAGTACGATCACATTAGTCCACTGGCTTCTGTGGCTCAGAGAATAGACTTTAAAACAGCTCTGCTTGTGTTTAAGTCTCTCCAAACGTGGACCAGAGTCAGAACTAAACGTGGACCAGAGTCAGGACTAAACATGGACCAGAGTCAGAACTAAACGTGGATCAGAGTCAGGATTAAACATGGACCAGAGTCAGGACTAAACGTGGATCAGAGTCAGGACTAAACATGGACCAGAGTCAGGACTAAACATGGACCAGAGTCAGGACTAAACGTGGACCAGAGTTAGGACTAAACATGGACCAGAGTCAGGACTAAACGTGGACCAGAGTCAGGACTAAACACGGACCAGAGTCAGGGCTAAACACGGGCCAGAGTTAGGAATAAACATGGGCCAGAGTCAGGACTAAACATGGTCCTGAGTCAGGACCAGACTCAGGACTAAACGCGGACTAGACTCAGGACTAAATGCAGACCAGAGTCAGGACTAAACGTGGACCAGAGTCAGGACTAAACATGGACCAGAGTCAGGACTAAACGTGGATCAGATCAGGACTAAACGTGGATCAGAGTCAGGACTAAACATGGACCAGAGTCAGGACTAAACATGGACCAGAGTCAGGACTAAACATGGACCAGAGTCAGTACTAAACATTAGGAATCAGCGTTTTTAGTTTTATGCAGCTCAGATCTGGAACAGTCTTCCTGAAGATGTAAGACAGGCCTCGACTGTTACAATGTTTAAATCCATTCTCAAACATTTTTTGTCTGTGCATATGACTGAAATGCTTTAGATGTTTTTAACTATTGAAATGTTTTTACCTTTCTGAATTGTTTTTATGATTTTATTGAATTTTATGTTTTATGTAGAGTTTATGTATTTATGCTTCTTTATTTTAAACTGGGTGAATAGATCCCTGATTGTAAAGCGCTTTGAGTGCCTTGAAAGATGGAAGCGCTATATAAATAGAGACCATTAATCATTTAAGTATAGCAAGTAAGCAAACTTCGACCAAAATAAAAAATACAAAACCAATATTTATTTGCCTCAGTTTGGACATTTTTCTATTGTTTTTTGCCTGTGATGCATATTTTCAGATAGAGGATTATTTGTTTATCAACACAGGGAATGTGTGCGCAACCGGTTAGCAGAAAGATCCACGCCTGATTGACAGAAGATGTAGCAGCAACACTAGCCAGCCTGTTGTCAGCTAACTACAAGAGTTTATCACTGTGAGAAAACAAAAGTTATGCTGCTAAATCAACATTTGTGAATGAAATATGTCTTTACAACTTATACATTCAGGTGAGTGAAAAAACGTAAAGAAAAATACTGTCTCAAGCTTTAGTAGCCAGACGTCTGTCACACTGGTTCTGCTCTCGTCCTGTTTTGTTGTTTTATCAAAGAAGTTTCCCCAGCCTACTAAACGAACAGTGTATCTTTTGCAGGTGACACTGATGTCGACTGATAATCTCTATAGCCAATGTTTACTTTTGTTTATCTAAAAATTCACTTTATTATTATTATTTTGTATTTTACCATCCTTTCTATTCATAATTTTCAAACATCTCTAGTTCATTTAGCAAGATCAATAAACACATTTTGAATAACTTGTTGAACCAGTTGTCAACAAGTTTTAATACAGTCACAATTTGATATGAAAACATCTCCTCTAAATTAATGCACTGTCATGACTTCGGCTGCTCGGTGGAATTCAGAATATTCAGAGAAAACCCAAATATTCAGAGAAAAACAGACAGCGGACTTGTCGAAATCTGCTTCAAACTACATACAATTAGTTGGAGTAAAAAATCTCATGTTCGACACTGACAGTTCAACCTCTATGATGATAAAATAGATGCATTTACCTTGATGTATCTTTCGTGTGGAACGTACTGAAGGATGATTGGCTCCATTGTGAGGACGTTGGCAAACTGCACTTCAGGGATGTAAAGAGCACACACCACATGAGCCCAGCCTAGAGGGAAAGAACAGAGGTTTAAAACAATGCAAAACTAAGCTTTTTTTTTAAAGCACTGAGACAGATGTGGCTCCGAGTAAAAGGTAATTTGATCTCAGCTCCAACCAAAGCATACTGACATTGTGTATTTGAATCTGTCTGTCTGCATGTACTGTATGTATGTGGCTATAATTCAAGTTCAAGTTTAGTCGACTCTTCACCGGCAATTCATTTGAACAGCATCAGACAATAGGGCAACTTAACTGAGAAATCACTCAGTAAACCAGCCCAGTGTCTGAAGAAAGCATAGATATACAACGAAATGTCAAAACGTACAATAAGCATGTTTTCACGCCTTTTTTTTAAAGTCAATATGTTTCAAAAAGCCAGCCACGAATTTTGATTGAAGCCAGGTGGCGACTTTTTCTTTGGATTTAAGGGGTAAATCTTAACTTAACCAAAGCCCCAATCCTAAACGTACTCATTAAACCCAAAGAAAATGTCGACAGGTACATTTTGGCTTTTCGTAACATATTTATGTAAAAAATGTGGTTGTCATACGTTTTTGACATTTCCTCTGTTTTCTTCGGAGACTGTGTTGCAATAAACATGTCGGAACTTATTCAAAAAGAATACCGTACAAATAAAAAGAGATTTGCAAAGTGATTGTTTTTAGAGAGATTATGCTTTGTCACTGTACTTTTTTGGCTCACAGCAAGAAGGTCGCAGGTTCGATTCCTGCATTCCCACACTCCTGTTTCCATACCAATAAATAACATGCATTAGGGAACACTTGGTGGTCAGAGGTTGAGGCGCCAGGTGTTTAGGAGAATTGCCTCTGTAGAGGTGCCCCGGTGCTACTGCTGTCATTGAGTGAGGGGGGGTTACTGAGTGAAGCACTTTGGAAGACATCAGTCTGTGTAAATGTGCTATATAAGTAAACCATTCATTCATTAATTCATACTTTTACCTAAACACTGGCTATGCAAACCTTAATCAGATTTAGGATTGGCACTAACTCAACTTTAATCTTCCTCTGGTAATTAGATCAGCTCCATCTCTAAATATTTTTTTTATATTTATTGTATTTTATATTTTATATTTACACTGACTTTAACACTAGCTAAGCAGACCATTTGTATTTGTGTTGTTTTATCTTTGCCCTATGTGCATATCTTACACCTCCTTAAATGCAGCTCTGTACATAAACATAGTCATACTTTTACCTCATATTTATTACTGGTTATTTATTCTGTTCATATGCTGCAGTTGTATATAATCATAGTCATACATTGTACATAATATAATACTATATACTGATGCCACTTATCTATTTATCCTGTCATATCCAGCACTGTGCCATAGCAAACGTTTATTGAGTTTTTTAACTAATGTAACTGTATATATATATATATTAAGTGTATTTTAAAATTATCTTGTTTGATTGCATGTTTCTATTTTCCCTGCTGTTCTTAAGTGCGTTGCAACACTGGAATTTCCCCATTGTGGGACAAATAAAGGAATATCTTATTTTATCTGTGTGTATTTTTTACTTCTGTGCAGCACTTTGGACTTTTGTAGTTGTTTTAAATGTGCTTTATAGTTAAATTTGATTTGCATTGACTTGACTTTGAGTTAAGAGCGTGAATGTTGTTTTGGAAATATGCAAAAATTAAATATGGAGTATTCCCATTTACAGTTCAAACTTAAACAAGCTATTGCTAATACATTAAAATCATCATCAACTATCCAGTTTTGCAGTATTTTGAATGCTTCTTCTTCAAAACAGCACTAGATCATAGCATGGCAATATCACTAAACTAGAAGCTGATCAAAGTGATGAGATCATAATTTAATTTCTATTGCCGTACATAGTTCTGCAGCACACAGACGCTCTCAAATAAAATCCCCCAAAAATAAAACTGGCACGACCGCACTTACCCCCGCTGTCGGTCCTCTTGAGGGCGCCATCTTTGTGTGGGCAGAGCTCGCACCTCTGAGGCAGGACAGGACAAGAGTCAGCAGGTGTGATTCATTTAAACACAGTGCACTACAGTGGGGGGGGGGGGGCAGAGCTGGGTGGAGACAGTGTCATGTGGAGATTTGGCAGAATACTCACCACACGCGCCGCTCTCTCCTGTGACTCACACTTCCGACAGAACCAGGGACCTGTGGGCACCTGGACGATGCCGTAGCAAGCTGGGACAGACACAGAGGAGGATTATGGGAAAGCTTTTAAGAGGCAAATCGACACTAGTAATAGGTTATGTGCTCAAAATGTAGAATGTGTGATGACGTCATGAGTCCAGATGGTGGGAAAGGGCAGTTTTTCCCAATAATAACAGTGTAGTTTGGCATGAAATATCTAAAAGGTTATTTTACACACTTTCAATTAGAGCAGGGCAATATGGCTTAACATTTTATCATGATATAAAACAGAACATTTGCGTTAAACGATATAATTGATGATATACCTACATTATATAGCGCATATCATTGTTATAATTACGTGTTTCAGGCTATTAGAGTAAGTTCCTCTTTCAAACGCCATGTTTTACTTTCGTTTTTTTGTGTTTTAGCCTCTGCAGAGCCTTCACTGTCTGGGAATAGTTACTTTTGTTCAAGGTTTTAGAAAAATCAGATAAAAATAGCAAGAATTGCCAAGTATGCATCTTTACAGGAAAGGTTTTCAAGTTTGATCCACAAAAATAACCCCACTAATGATGCACAAAAAGTCTTTATTAAAGATAGATGGTTGGTTTTGGCTTTTTTCGAAGGCTTGTCGCTTATAAATCTCTGAAAATTTCTGTTGCAAAATCAGCCGTGATGGTGATCGTGCAATCATAGCACGATATTCTAAAGTTCAACTTTTCCACATGAATATCACAATACATGATATATGATATGATTTTTGCCCAGCCCTACTTTCAATTGGAAACACAAAAAATAAGCAATATTCATTTTAACTGCCCTTGATCTGTGGTAAATATTGCTGGCTTATTCACCTTATTCTGCCCTGCCCACTTTTCTTTGCAGTGCACTTCCTGTTTAGCTGCGTCTGTAGAATTCAGTTGCTAGGTTTACTGTATTTTAACTGTCTGTAAGGCTATTTGAGATTGCACCACAAGACAGACAAGCTAACATGTCTGCTACCTTAACAAAGCTAAACAGGAAGTGCGATGCCAAGAAAAGTGGGTGGGACAGAATAAGGTCATATAAAAGCTAAGAAATGTTTAGAATTTTAATTTACCTTACATAAAAATTGGTATTGGACAATGTAAGTAAAGCTGTATTCTAGTAATTTTTAGAATTTATAGACATATTTCAACAATACATTTGATCGGTAGTTATCAATAATAACTGAAATCACCCAGGGCACAAGAAATCATTCGAGGGCCAAATTTGGACCCGAGCCGCGAGTTTGATACCTCTGCTATAGAATGTTGTACTGTCACAAGAACGCAACCTATTACAGTGACAATAAAGACAACTTTTGTATTATTTTCAATTCATTTTGAAAGCAGATAGATTGCTTTTACAGTGTTTGTTTAAAGTGTTTATAACTATACACAAAAAACAAAAATACAGCAATCAGAAACCTACCTGTTAGGTCGTCTTCTATTTATTTTGGTAACTGATTAAACTGTTGATAATTTTAGGCTTTATTTACTACTGTTTCCTCTCTCTAATGTCATAAACGTTTTATTAACTGATAAATAAACGTGAACCCAATAGGTATTGGATAGGTAACCAAAAACAATCCATATGTTTCCCACTAATACATTGCAACTTATTGTGAAAGTATTCTAAGTAGACTTTTACAGAATGCAGTGATCTGATTGACAGATCACTGACACAGTTACAAATACTTGTTTGACAGACATTTTCAAAGTATTCTTCCCAACACTGACCTCACATTGTAGTAATAACTGTAAAATTGTATTATTGATAGTAATGTGAATGTAATGAAGTGTGTATGACAGGTTAAACTACATTTTGCTTGTTTTCACTCAGTTTGGCTGCTTTGACGAGGTTTATAATTGTCTTTGTCCTCCAGTTGTACATAAGTAGAGGTAATTGTAATTCCACAACTGTTACCTAGCAACCACATTGTAAATATGGACCGAAATCTACCTAAATGACACAGAAGTTATGATTTGGCAAATAATTTTGTTAAATAAGAACTCAAATTACTTGGATCTTCAACTATTATTTGTCATTTTCTTTATATATTTCAACTTTACTCTGATAGGCTAAATATTTACCATAAGAAATACAGAAAATGCAACCTGTCATATATGCTTAAAAAACATTCACATTTGCACATGAGTAAACTGGGTAGACTCCTAAGTAAATTAACCAACCAACAAGTGTCTAAATCTCAAGTCTTTTCCCAAAATAAGCTTTTATAAAAAAGCATATGGCCTTATTTTGGTGTGAACAAAGCCTGTGAACACATGGAGTCCAGTCCGGAGAGGCCCTGGCTGCTGCTGTGGCACACGCCTGAACACGGGCAGTGTGTCAGCAGCCAAAACGCAGACATGTACAGTACAGTGAAGGGGCAGAGCGGCGCCGGGCAGACGGTGCACCGGCCCGGAGCGTTCATCATGTGCGTAAAGAGGAAACAACAAACCCCACGCCTCCCTCCTTCCCCTCCCACACGCAGCACACACAAACACGCACGTACACAGACTTTTACCTGCCAGTCCCCGCCACAGCAGACCCGCTAAAGCTGGAAAACAGCGGAGAAAGAGCTTACCTTGGTGAACGGCCACGCTGCAGCCGTGTCCATCACAGTAAACCAGTGGATTCTCAGCCCAGCCTCGCTCGTCTGAACACACACAGCAGCCTCCAACCATTTCCCGCATGCTGTTCCCATAAGCAGCACTGGCTTTTCCTCCCGGAGCGGCTCGGAGTCAAGAGGTGTCCCTCGCGCCGACAGCACTGCGGACATATCGCAGCCCGCGCGACCTGCGCACTTTTCAAGCCGCCGCTCAGAGACCAAATCTCGGCGTGAGGTTGTGGTGCTGCTGCTACGTTTTTTCCGTGATGTCCTCCCCGTCCCCATAGAGCCGATGCAGTGCGCATGCTCAGATGTGCTTCATTGGGTCGGAATAAAAGTCACATTAAAGATATAGCAAGTTTTATTTAGGCAAAATGTTGAAATCTGAGAATAATTTAACACAAAACCTATTTTTACGCAGTTGTTTTTTTCTGGAAATGAAAGTGAGCAGCCAGTCTGTCATTATAGTGCATAATTAAGTAATAAAACATGTGGATTGGTTGTAAAACCGCTGGCTGCTGTGCGTCCAACACTGTGACTAAAGCGCCCTCATCAGGTTCAATGAAGAACAACAGGAGAATATTACACACTGTTTCACCAGCCAGTGTCTGGAAGTGAAAAACATCCTGTTCTTTTACAACATGACCTTCCAGTGTCAGACTGCGGCACGAAAAAACACCTGCAATTAACAAAAACTTAACCCAAAGTACAGCTAAAAGCCAGAGTTATTAGACCTATGGGAAACATTTAACTCAAAAACAAGTTTATCTAAACAAACAAAGCAACAAATTATGGAAAATTAAAATATACTGGAGCTGACAAGCTGTTAATGGACAAATATGAAGTGTTGTATTGTTCTTGACTTTTAAACATGCTCTTGCAAATCTTTACTTTGTCATTTTAGGTATTATAACTTAGTATAATATCGCACAGGTGACAGTCATGTGTTTCCCACGTCACAATTGATTAGAGCTCAATCTAAGACCACAAAGGAAATTACATAAGAGAAATAGTCAAACTGATCCTGATGATTGATATGTTAAAGCTACATGAATGCTCAAAATGGGTCTGGATGATTTATGGAGAAACTTGAAAATTCAGAACAGTGTTTTCTGAGGCTCAGAGAGGAAAGAATAGTATTTCACACAGACAGAACTCCAGCTGTGTTTTTAAGAGAAAGCCAGAGTTGGCAAGTAACTAAATATTCTCAAGTACTGTACTTAAGTAGTTTTCTGGAGTATCTGTACTTTACTTGAGTTTACAAAATCTAGTGACTCTTTACTTTTACTTCCAAAATTGTTCATGAAGTTACTGTACTTTCTACTCCCTACATTTTAAAAACAGTTAGTTACTTTTTTAAATTCCAGAAAGATCTTTTAAACAGGGTCAGACCTGCTGCGGCCGAGTATTAAAGATGTTTGAATTAACAAGTAAAAATCGTCAAAGCTTTAGGATTTCTAATAAAGATTACATATTTGTGATAAAAATCTGATGAATTGTAATTAATTTCTGTAAAGCCCATCTCACACTTCACAACAAACCAAATTATATTTCTAGATTGATTAAAATGTTTTAAACCTAGATTTCAATCTTTATTTTATTTTATTATTTTATTGTTTTTTTATGGTTTTACTTGATGTACTTAGATTATATGATTTGTTTCCTGCCTTGTTTCAATACATTTGTTTCCTATTTGAGTAAAATTAAGACTTTACAAATGTGAGTCAAGTCAAATCTCTTGAAAAGAATCAGAACTGTCTTGCAAAAAGCAAAATAAGCTGCCAAATTTCTAGTTTTAGTTATAGTATTAAAACTAGATAATACTTTTGGCAATGTGATTGTACATTTTTCTTTTTTTTTTTTTTTTGTACTTTTTAAGGTTAAGGTATACTTTATTGTCCCCGTAGGGAAATTTGTCCTCTGCATTTGACCCATCCTTCAATGCCTCTGGGCATCTCCTCAGGAGCAGTGATCGCCGCAGTGCAGCGCTCGGGGACCCATCTCCAGGTGTTCTGCTAGGCTTGGTCAGGACTACTGTAGCTGGAGGATATTACCCTAACATGCATGTTATTGGTACTTAAGTACATTTACACTCGTTTACTTTTATACTTTTACTCAAGTAAAGGAGTTTCAGCAGGACTTTGACTTTTACCAGAGTTGTTTTTACAGAAGTAACTGTACTTTTACTTGAGTGCACTTCAAAACTTTTGCCATCTCTGGTTTCCCACGTCACAAATTGAGTTAGAGCTCAATCTAAAACCACAAAGGAAATTACATATGAGAAATGATTAGATCGATTCAAAATGACTTTCGGATAAGAGTCTTGATCAAATGACCTTTATGTTTGATATGCTAAAGCTCAAAATGGGTCTGAAAGATTTATGGAGAATGAAACTTGGAATTTCAGAGCAGTGTTTACTAAGGCTCAGACAGGTAAGAATAGACAGAACTTTTAAGAGAACATGATTAAAAATAATAATTTTTGCTTAATAGTGTCCATTGAAGTTCAACAAAGACCAAAATAGTAATAACACACTAACATATTTACATTATTAGAGATAACACAATGATCTGCAATACTTCCCACAGATTTGTTTAGTTAGTCCAGTCAATGTTTACAGTAAACGTATCAGATAAGTAGAAGTTAACCTTTGGTGCAGATCCCGTCAGCAGATGTCACTAGACCACGTATTAACTGTCTGCTGGTCACAGTGGTAACTTTATGACTGTTTTCTGAAGTAGATGAGTAAACTCTCTATCTGTGGTTTTGTGGAGTGGAAATGGGACTTCAGCTACACACAGGACATGTAGATCTGTTTGAACATCATGTCACTGGGTCATATCAGGGAATGTGTAGTAGAGAAGGGTGAAATTAACTTGAACAATGTGGGTTTATAGTGTATTTTTCTTATAGGTTTTGTCTGTGCACTGTACTAAATAGAAAATAATACTATGGAATGTGTTACTTCCTATAAACTCTTACAAAAGTTCAAATTCAGTGATGGATTTTGAGTTAATGTTTGAGCTTCACAAAAAGGCAATAAGTTCAATTGTATTTCAATGTCTGATAAATGTGAAAGAAGCTAAATCAATCAATCAATCAATCAATCAATCAATCAATCAATCAATCAATCAATCAATCATCTCTTTATTTACAAAAGGTTCACAAATTTCATATTACAGACTTTTAGACTAGATTTTGTAAAATGGAACTCCCCAGAAGCCATTTAAGCGTATAAGCGGGGGCCCAGGACTTATTATACAAAAGCATATATACAATTTACTACAAATTCATTTTTATATATACATACTTGCAAGGTAATCTATAAACAGTTTAATAGTACTAAATTAGCATTTTCATATTAGTTGCCATTCAATATGTTAGATACATTTACACCCTACAGTTTCCTTTTTTATGTATTATTATTAATAATATTTTATTTTAATTTAATTTATTATTTAATAATTTTTTTTTACCACTCATCCAACGTTAATCATGTACACCCTACAAGCTGTAACAGTATTGTCCTCAAGCAACAATGCATTTGATATACAACCACACCTTCATATGCATGCAGCCAATGGGGTTTATGATTGAGTATAATGTTGTCTTTTTATTTTATTAGTTTTATTTGCTTTTATTTGTTTCTATTGAGTGTTTTATGTTTTTATTTATATGTTTTCTATTTGATTCTACTGGTTTTACAGTTTGGGACTAGTAGGTCAAACTGTTATTTATCATACTGTATGTGTTGCTTTTATCTGTGAAGCACTTTGGAAGCGTTTTGTTTATGAAATGTGCTATATAAATAAAGTGGATTTGGATAAGGTAATAATCAAAATCTTGTTGTTTATCTGCTTTGCTACAATGTTGACTTGATTTTCTCTTTTTACATGTCAGTTACAAACCCAGTGCTCAGTGACTTGTTGTGGGTTGAATTTGTTATCAAACTGTAGTTTATTTTTCCTGTTTTAGCGTTAAGAACTGTATATTTTCTCTCCATTGACTCTCATGCATCGTTGCCACTCAGCACTCACATTAGAATGCTGTCATGTCACCTGCAGAACCTCTATTGTTTTTTCTGAACATTTAAGAAGAAACTATGGCCTGTGCAGATCAATAATTCACGTTTTGTTCTTTGTAAAACACAAAAATTATCTACAACGGCTTAGAAAAAGAAAGAGGTCCATTAAACAGATGAGCTGTCTCTTTCTTGTAAAATGTAATATTAATAAGCTGCAGATAGGGCTGGGCGATATTGACAAAAACAAATATCTGGATTATTTTTTGGCATATCTCGATAACGATATTTGGGCGATAGTCCAACATAGACGTGCTAAAACAATCTGAAATATTCCAATGAGCCAAAAACCTGGTTGACTGCTTTAGTGTTTATCGTGATCGTGACGTTTTGACTTACAAAATACAACAAAAATGTAACCCTTATTTCAAGAACAGATATTCTCTAATTTCCCACAAAAAAAAGTCAAAATAAGGAAGAAATTTATAAATTGTAGTCACTTTGGGTTTATGTTAAACTAAATTGACTCCTATAAGATTTAGCCATGAATACTCAAATGTGTGTTTTCTTTTATTTTTCAAACGTCTGAGTAATCCTGCTGTTTCCATCTGCAAAGCTGAAAATGTTTAATTCCACCTTGTCATGTCATTATGTTGCAGTTTTAACGTTATTTTAGCTTGTTTTGAGCTAATGTACAGTACACTAAATTAAAATAAGATTGAGTTATTGTCTCCTTTGCTTTGAATAAACAATGAAGCAGTGTAAATAAGAAACAGTTTAAATAATTCCAGTTAAGGTGTGTGGGGTTTACATACACAGTGGAGCACTTCCTGTATCCCCAGTTAATGACATCACAAGGTGGAACAGCATGTTTTCAGGTTGATAGAAGAATCTAGCCTGTACAATAAGCAGGGTTTGTATTAGACATGTGTAAATTGTGCTAAACTCGAGCAGTGTTTTTGATAAAGAAGCTACATTATAACATGGGGAATAAAGTGCATAATATGGGTCCTTTCTAACAGTTAAACAGAGAACAGTAACTTAAAGATGACGCACCAGATTTTCATGCTACACAACAGGACTTATTTTAATTGATCCAACTCTTTGTGCTTACAATTGTTTCAGCACAGTTAGTATCCACATGCTTTAATTTTTGGTTGTAAATATGGTCTGTAAACATCTTTTCACAGACAGAAATGTGAAACTGGAGTGAATCACCCAGGCACAACCAATCAGAGCATGGCCGGTTTTGCCAAGAATCTTCTGATACAATACGCATCCCGATACATGTATCTCCCAACACAATTGGCTCTGTCAGTTGGCTTGTTTATTGACCCTATTTTGTCCCGCCCACTTGGCTTGGAAATGCACTTCCTGTTTAGCTCTGTTAAGGTAGCTAAAGTGTTTGTTTGTCTGTCTTGTGGGGCAATTTTAATTAAATATAATGACAGTTAAAATAAACCCATCGACTGAAATCTACAGGCTAAATGCAGCTAAACAGGAAGTGCATGTCCTAGAAAAGTAGGCGGGACAAAATAGGGTCAATATTCAAAATTGCTAACTTCTGTACTTAAGAGCATTTTACATATCTTTTAAAACAGACAAGTGTCCTATGGTGAAATATTCTTCCGAGTATTTATTAGTTTTAAACTGGTGTAGTGAAAATCTCTTAGAAAAGAACTGAACAGGAAATAGTGCAGAAGTTCTCTATTTTGAACATAAACAAGCTAACTGATGTTCCGTGCACAGAGACAATTCCCTCAATTTTAATCAGGCAGAAAAAAATACACTGCAGTTTTTTTATCTGCAATGTTTTCATCAGAGCACAACTAATTAATGGATAATTTAAAATTTCAACTTAAAATATTGGCCGTGTATTACCCAACATTTGACTTACTGTTCTTATTTCAAAATAAGTCATCGTAAGACATACTCATCCCAGTGGTAAATTTGATTCAAGCTCAAGTCACTTGAAAATAGTCAGAAAGTTCTTATATTTAGCCATTTTATTTGAATCTGGCTAAAACTACTAAAAATAAGATGAATATTTTGAACTCTAGTAGCTTTAACCAAGACAATAGCTTTTTGCAGTGCGGTTGTACTTTTTACTTTATTACTTAAAGGTGGGGTAGCTAACTTTTTTAGTTGTAAATTAGTAAACTTTGTGCTTTCCACTAAAAAGTATGTAGTAAATACAGCACTTTGTGAAAAAAATGTGACTTCTGAGTCCTGTCTGAACTGAATAATTAAGAATTTTAGTTCTAATCAAGAGCTGAATGCTGCGCTCTGATTGGCTGAGCTGGGGTGGTCCTCTCCAGTTTCACTTTGTTGTTTGTAAAAAGACGTTTATAAGCCATAAATGCAAACAAAATTAATACATGTCGATATTAACCATGTGTGAAGGATTTATGAGAGAAAGTTGTTGGATTTAAAACCTAAATCGTGTTTGCAGTGTAAAAATCAGCTACCCCACTTTTAAGCAGATTTACACAAGTCTACTTTTGTACTTTTACTCAAGTAAAGAAGTTTCAGGAGGACATTTACTTTTACCAGAGTAATTTTTAACTCAAGTAACTGTACTTAGTAGAACTCGTACTTTTTTTAAATGCTAAAACATGTCTAAACTGGGATGAATTTTGCAAAATGTTAGAGAAATTTTAAATATAAGGATCTTAACTTTGTTTTAGTGAAATGAGGAGTTCAACTTGTCACAGTAATTCTTTATTCAAGCTTGCCTCTGCTCACATTCAGAAATACACAGGCTTATTTTGTATCTTTAACCTCTTGCCTACATACTTCACTTACAGTTCCTTGCACCGAGCGCCTGCAGCCTGTTTTACATGTCACACTGCGCAGCCTTATAACTGGAAAAGAGAAGCAGCGGTTGTACTTTTGAAATGGATGACTGGGTCTTTTCATCTGACATATGGACAAGAAGTTGTGATAACAGTTTTGCCTCACAAGTGTCACTTCTGTTTGGGCCTCGGAGAGAGAAAAGGGAACTGGTGCTGATGGAGAGGAGAGATAGCGCGCGCTTTACCATCTGGAAGAAGAAGAAGAGTAGCACGCAGCAGTGATCATCCGTGACCGAGCCTACAGTTTCAGCCTCAACTATAAAGACCAGTCCACGAAGCTGGTGCCAGACGAGTTAGTGAGACGTGTTAAAGTGTGGGAGAATGTGTCAAGGTTTCTAAAGGTGATTTGGGTCACAGTGCACTTAAATGTTCTTTTTTAAATACTGCAGCATTTGTCTCACCAGCAGGTAGTAGAGGGAGTAGATCACTTACAGTATGTGCAAGTCACGAGTAAGTCTCAAGTAAATAATATCCAAAATCATGATTAGGTCCAAGTCAGCGGGTCATCAGGGTCAAGACAAGACAAGACATAGATTTTCAAGTCGTTTTATATACATTTTTAAGACCACCAAAAAAAAAGAAACAGGATTTGAATGATCATTAAGGGGACCCATGTTGTTTTCCTTTTATGAATAACAATGTTTTCATTTAATTTAAAGTGCCTATGACAAGTTAGACAAGTTTTTTTCATGACCATGAACATTGTAGATTCACACTGAAGGCATCCAAACTATGTATTAACACATGTGGAAGTATAGTACAGAGCCAAAAAGTGTGAAACAACTAAAAGTATGTCATATTCTAGGTTCTTTAAAGAAGCCACCTTTTGCTTTGATTCTGCTTTGCACACTCTTGGCATTCTCTGATGAGATTCAAGAGGTAGTCACCTGAAATGCTCTTCCAACAGTCTTGAAGGAGTTCCCAGAGATGCTTAGTACTTGTTGGCCATTTACCTTCACACTGTGGTCCAGCTCACCCCAAACCATCTGGATTGGGTTCAGGTCTGGTAACTGTGGAGGCCAGGTCATCTGGTGCAGCACCCATCACTCCCTTCTGGTCATTCATGATGTTTATATCTTCAGTGTGAATCTACAATGTTCATAGTCATGAAAATAAAGAAAACTCTTTGAATTAGAAAGTGTGTCCAAACTTTTGGTCTGTACGGTATTTAAGATATTACTAAACATTTTATAAATTTCATTTCAATTTTGTAATCTTTGGGGGATTAAAAACATACTTCCTGTTTGTAAATGATGACATCATGATAGGTAGTTGCCTAGCTATGAATGAATGAAAGATCATAAAATTGTGTGGTTCTAAAATTGAAAATATGCTTGTACTGACAAGCATATTTTGAATTTTAGAACTCTTGCTCTACTTCTTGATATTTGTTTTACATATTTTCATCACAAACTTGTTCTTGATTTGTGTAAAACTATATTTTATATTTACAAGAAGAATTAACCTATCAAATTAAGTTAAAATTAGTAAATCATAAAAATCTGACATATGCTCTTTAATTAAATGATAATTATATTAAGTTAGAAATATCTTGAATATTCTATTTTTGTCACCAAAACAAAAATCAAACAACAAAAAAACACTATAGAAAAGTATTGTATATTATCTGTAAATATGTTTTCAACATGTTTTTGAGCACATCTACGTTGAGAAAAATGTAACTTATGATTATGTAGAGCAGGCATGTCCCCTGGGGGCCAAATCCGACCCTTGGACTATTTATTTTTTTGTCCTTAAATTTCCTGTCTGATGGCCCAAATTACAAACATAGTTTTCAGTATCAAATTTGAGCAATTCTTTTATCATACTAACAACTTTTTGATGAGATATAAAAATAAAATGAATGTTTAATGCCTTAATTCATTAAAAGTGGTTCATTAAAAGACGTAAAAAAAATACAAATTAGTCTGTCTTACGTGTCCTGTGTGATGTCTTTGTGTTATATGGTATTTGAGACAGAGCTGTGGTTTGACATACAAGACAAATTTCTGATCTGTTTGTTATCTGTCTATATCTCTATCTCTCTTCTATCTATCTTCTGTCTATCTATCTATCTTCTTCTATCTATCTATCTATCTATCTATCTATCTATCTATCTATCTATGCAAAGTTAACTCTTCGTGTGCAGTCTGAAGTAATAATAAATTGTTTTTGCTCACATTAAGAACGAAAAAGCAGCGATCTGATTGGCTATGCTCGGGGGTCCACTACACTTTCAATTTTAGCGTTTTTTAAGCCACAATTGTAGCCAAATATTGATGTGTGCTGAAGTCTTTGTAAAAGCTGAAAGCAACTAGGATCAATTAAAATTCCTAATTCTGAATATGTTGTCAGAAAAGCAGGTGCCCCAGCTTTGAGTGAACCAAGTAAAAATACTACAAAATAAGATACTACTATGAAATACATAACAATATTTCTACAGCAACACTTCAAAGGGGCACTTTAAAAGATTTCTGGTGAGAGGTCTGCACTCACCTCTTTTTCTCAGATATTGTTTTGTCAATAAAATGTTACACAGTTTGGCTTTCAACCTAGATTTCAAAATGGAGACTAGCATGTGGCGGCACCAGGCCAAGCTAAAAGTCAGATGTGTGTACTAGGAAACATTCTAGGCAAAGCAATAACATCAAATTGATGAGAAAAGTTACGTTGTGTCTTTAAACAGAGTAGTTTCTTCCCCATAAACAGGCCTATTATTGATTGCACCTTTATCACTTACACCTTTCATACAACTTGATTTTATTTGCGATAAAACACTTCATGTGACTAAATACAATGCAATGATAAAAAGACATTTTATGTAAAATCAACAGTGTTTTCTCATGATGAGTTTACTTATTTTATTACAGGAAGTTTATAGTCCCAGTTTTTGACCAGTACGGCTGTTTACAAGTAACAAAATGTAAAATGATGGTTACATTTGTCATAGTTTAATTCTAAGCGCTAATAAAAAGTGTAACTTTGCAGTCTAGTAACAGAAACTATGTGCAAATGTTTAAAACTGAAGGAGACAGTTAAATACTTTCAGAACAATGAGGAGTGAAAACAGCTCTCGCTGCAGAACAGTGTTTGAAGCTGTGAGGTGCACTCCTCTGAAACCACAGGAGACGTGTGACCTTACAGACAATAGGATCTGCAATCTGCCACTTTGAATCTTTTCAGAGAAGCTCAGTGAAGCAGAGTAATGCAATATGTTTTATTAAGCAAAAACAACATACAAAAGAAAAAAAAAATCTTATATAATAATGTATCTTTTTGACCATGTTGAACAGTCTATTCACATTAGACAGAGGAAAGTTGACTTTCTAAATTTGACAAAGTCTGAAACTTCTTCCACCTGTGTTCTTCTCTTTGTGTGTAAAGCCAAGAGCCATTCAGCGCACACTCAACAACAAAGTAAAAAACTGACACTATTTTTGTGTGTGATCTGGAGGCTCCTCAAATGAGTCAGACTGTCTCTGCTTTACACACATTTCACGAGTACTTTAGACTGTTGTACTTCAGCCCGTGTTCTCCGCGCGCTATGTGGGATGTGAACTCGTAACGGTCTCGGCTGCGGTGCCCACAGACGTTACACTCAAATGGGTCTCGAAATCCGTGGCAGCCCATGTGAATGGTGTACATGACATAGTCTAGGAAGATGAGTTTGCAGTGGCCACAGGGGTACACAGACCCTCCATCTGCCTCCATCGAGCGTAAAGCCTCCAGAGGAGACAGAGGCACTGGCTGAGCCTGCTGGTAATGCATCACGCCCCTCATAAGGTGTCCCATGAAGGAGATGCCGTTTGGGACCTCACTGCTGAAGGAGTCCATGCCCACAGGCGGCTGGGAGTTCGGAGGGAGCAGAGGAGGACCCATCTTATGGCCGTTGGTCAGACCGAGGGGACTGTGGTCGTTTCGGGTTAAAGACAAGGGGTAAGACTGGTGTGAGAAAGGTGGGTCCCCTCAGGAGCTGGAGGGTGAGGGGCTTCAGGAGACCCAGGAGGAGGGTCCTTGATGTTTGAATGTACCACGTCCCTGTTAAAACTCAGGTCCAGGCAGACTCCATTGTCACCTAGACCGTCAGTAAAGACAATAGTCACTCTCTTAATGTGAGGGAAGTATCATTCATGTCACATCACAACTCAGCACAAATGGAAGCATGCAAAGTATGCCACAGGTGAAATAAAGAAGAGCTTTAGCAGAGAGCTTAGCGCAGAGCTGGAGTCTGCAGGACACAGCCACAGCTGCACAGACACCTGCTCACGTTTGTGGTTGCAGACATTACTTCTCTTTTCCCCTGTGGTTGTCATATTGAAAGAACTCACATCATTTGTGAACCTGATGGAAATGTAGGAGTGCTAGTACGTTTATGTTTCAGCAGCAACTTGATTGTGAAACTACAACTAGAAGGTGACAAGACCTCATCAGAAAGGTGAGAACCAGCCATGCCAAAATGTGCTAAAAACTGCAACATGCATCACTAAAACTGTCAGGATGAGCATGCTGTGATAGTTAGTACAAGAACATTTTAGTCTAGATACTATAATAATACTCACCCATGACCCACATTTAACACTGACCACAGAAGTTCAGGCATGAGACAGGTGCCTGCCCTAAAATCCTGTTTGACAAGAAGTGGCGGGCAGCAGAACTGACAACAAAGAGCTCAGCTCAGACACATGTATTCAGTTAAAATACTGCAGAGAAGAATAGTACATACAACACAAAGTAATAAGCTTACAAAAAGCCAAGAAACACATATTTATGTGTGTTGATGACAGAAGACTTACCAGTAAACTTCTGCGGCATTGAACTTTTCCTTTTGGCCACATTGCTGGCGAGTCTGTCGAGAAGCAGGCACGCTCAGAGCCCATCTGATTCCTTGATGCAGGACTGTCTTCTGTATAAAATAGAAAACAGAAGATAACAGCCTTAACTATAGAAAAGCACACACCAGTGTGCTGGGTTTTACTGTAGACCGCCTTTGAAACTAAATCAGTGAGGAAGCAGATATTAATTTCAGATGAAGCGCTAATTTGACCTCACTTCCTGCTGCTTTTGACTTCACTAAACCAGGAGAGACGACCGCAGGCTGAGGATGTACTTCCTCACCACATCGGCAGAGTGAGGTATAACCTATGACACCAGGCGACCACAGAAATATAACTTTGTCTATATTTCGTAACAATCATGTTGACGAATGGTTCGAGCCTTGATGAGGCGGTTAGAGAGATATAGGATGTGTGAGTTTGCCCTACATGCGGAGGTTGGCTTCCTCTTTGCTGCCTCACCACCAGCAGCGGTCGTCACTGCGTTGTTCCTCATCACCACAGAAGCTACAACTCATTTAGCTCTAATGACGAGGTAACGGGCTCGTTACGATAATGAGGCCATAAAGCGAGATGGGTTTCCTACCCTACTGCTGTGTACTCCTCCAGGAGCTTTACAGTGATCTAAATACACTAACAATTCATTTCTTATCCCTCCATCTGTGTATCTAAGGCTATTCATGATGGATATTAGCAAAAGGAAATTGGCATTGTATAAACAAGACACACATCTTTTCTTGTGTATTTAGACGTTAGTTGTTTTTTGTGCATAATGTCTTGCATACATTTACCTTCTCAATGAAATCTCAAATTTTAGACAATTTAGACTAAAATCTAGCTTTTCCCCTAATAATAGATAATAGATACTTGGCATAATATGTGATTCAACATTCTCTTTTTAAACAAAATAGCTACAATCAATTACTTTTTTATTTAATTGATTTATTTATATGTTAAAGATGATTAAAGGTGTCTCGTACCTCTCTCGTTGTGGGCTTTGTTCTGGATGTACAGGTGGCATCTGTCTCTGTGCTCTTCCAAGGAGCTCCTCTGCTTGTAACTCCGGCTGCAGTGGTTACACTTGAACGGTTTCTCCACTGTGAAATTCAAAACAAAATTAATAACGCCTGACATATTTTATACCAACACATTTCACAAAAAATAACACGAGGACTGAAACTTGATGAGTAAGTTTACCAGAGGTGAGTGACTTAGCGTTTAGCAAGATGACAGCGTGTTACTGGAAATTTAAAAGGACATTACATGTGCTTAAAAAATGAGTTCCAAGAACAAAAACCAAAACCAATACGAAGCAATTGTGTGATCTCAAACTTTCCCACAAGAACACTCAACAAGTGCCTGCTGTAATCAGCATCACTCTGAGGTACAGCTATGAATACTGCTAAAAATACAACAGGGGGTAAATGGGGACTTGTGTGGGACTAAACATAAAACAATTAGTCAGGCCTAAAACACTGGCTTAGTTCAGCGTAAATTTAGTAGAGGATACAACCAGCAGCACATTTAATAGAATTTAGGACACAAAGGAGGGGCTAGTAGTGTTTCCCATTAATAAAAGTAACTATGGCAGCCCACTGTAGTCTAATGTTTGCTCTCCATAGTCTAATATACTTATATAATTGTAGTTTTGTAGTCAACATATACTAGTAATTATCTAGAAAGTAATCAATGTTTTTTTATCAATAGAGGGAAAAAGTGACTTTTTTTCTTTAGAAGGAGGTGTGTCTAAGTAAATAAAAGATCAAGTATCTTTTCTCTTTGCAAGCCCACTAAGGGAGCAAACTCAAACTCAAACAAAACACAACTCAAACTCTCAAAATTAGCAAGAAACACTTGATAAATGAAGCACAAAGTCACTGCACTGCAACAAATACAGTATATATCTTGCTTAAAATGACTTGGAATCAGAATTTTAATCCAGTTTTGTGCTGTTTTCACTGGAAGAGATTTAATTGCTTATGTAAAGAAGAATATTTCACTGGTTTCAAGACATTTTTAACCTGATTATAAGACCATTTGGCTTAAAACAAGAACAAAAAATTGCCAAGGGAGTAAAAACAGTTTTCTTGGCAAAATATTTGGCTTGAAATAAGAAGCAATGTCTTAAAATTAATTCAACACTTTGAAACAAAGAAAATCTATGTCTCTCCAATAAAGTCAAAATGCTTGACATTAAATTTAGATCCTAGAATCAAGCAACTTTAACTTGTCTTGAAATTCATTTTTTGCAGTGTGTAAAGAAGCAGACTTGGTAACTATGGTCACAGAGTAAGACCCTCCCACAGATGTAAGCGGTCTTTTACCGGAGTGGGTGCGCAGGTGTCCACTCAGGGCGTCACGGCGGCGGCAGGCGTAGCTGCACATGGGACATTTAAAGGGCTTCTCTCCAGAGTGCAGCTTGATGTGGCGCAGGAGGTTCCCTTTCTGTGTGAACGAGGCTCCGCACTGAGGGCAGTGGAAGGGCCGCTCTCCTGGTCAACACACAACCACAGAAACACAATCAGAGCCACCAAAGACAATGTCCATCACTGAGACAGGGGGGTGTCAAACTCAAATGCAGCTGTCAGGGCCAAATTGATCGGAGTCAGAGTTGGTTCAGGTGCATTTTAAGAACATAAGTCTTTCTGTGTTTATATTCAAATATCAAGCTGATATAACATCTACACTGTATGTCCAGATTTATATTGTAACACATTACATTACGTCACATTATATTATACTGTACATGCTGTCATTCCAAGAACATTTTGGTCAAATTGAATGTAATTAGCAGCATTCTGGTCTATGTGCTCCTCTTTTCAGCGTTAAGCTGCAGTGTATTCTGGGAGCTGTAGTTCAAATGATAAAAGCATTATCAGGAGGCCACTATCAATAAAATCAGAAATCATCCCAGGAGCCACGTGAAATCATCTTGGGTGTCACATTTAGATCCTGAGCCGGAGTTTGACACTCTGCACTAAGACATATTCTGTTCTTTGATTAACTGACTAAAATGGTATGACTTATTAATGCTGCATTCCAAGCAACTGGGAACTGTATATTTCCCACTTGAAAAATACCAGTTCCCAGTTCAGAGCGTTCCAACGTAATGAACTCGTATGTAAATATTATGGCTAATGCTAACCTTTAGGATAAACAAAAGTAACGTTAAATAACCATAACCAATGTTTACATTGTTTTGTATCAGTAAAACTCCTCAAATTAACTTTTTGTAGTGATTGTTTATCTCGTATGTGAAGTGGGATTTACCAGTTCAAGTCATTACCATTCAGGCATTAGTTATACAAGTGGGAAGTGGGAAATATTCCAGTTCCCAGTAGTCTGGAACGCAACATAAGTTATAACAATGCTAGAGAGTGTAGTCATAGTAACCTTAGCAACACACACTCCTTGTTGTTGTGAAAATTCTACTATAAGTCAGACAACTAAAAGAAAGCTGATTTTTATTACAGCCGAACTACAATTGTTTTAGAGTTCATGCAAAACACAAATTTATACAGAAAATGGTGTTTTTCTCTCATGAAATGCAGCTTAGACTGAATGAACTTATAGGCTAAGCCTAAAAAAAAAAAGAGTTGAATTATGTTTCATTATAAATAGGAATATTTTATGACGATTTGCCAATACAACACGTAAATTTAGTTCTTATTCCAAGTGTCGAAGCATTTTTGCCGATTTCAAGTTAGAATAAATCTTTTTTTTTTTTAAGTGAGATATTTTATGCTTGTTCCATTGACAGTCTTAGTTAAGCCAGTCAAATCTACTCAAAATGTAAAAATTTCAGGAACATAGTCACTTGTTATGCAATATAAAATGCTTCTAGTCTAACTAAAGGAATTATTCTATTAACAATTAAACGACTAAAAGACGGCAGAACTACTAATCTAAACACTAGATGTACAAACAAAAAATACAGCAAAGTGTGCTTCATGTGAGAAAATTTAAATTGGACTTGTCTCCATAGCGATTTAAATGTCTGTTCTACTTCCTGTTTTTTCAATAAACACACTTCCAAATAAAGTTATGGAGAAATTTATCATCAGACATGAAAAGCTCTCCCACTCCACACCTTACAACACTAAGATTTTCCGAAACTATCACCTATTGTAATTCATTTATCATCTAAATAACTACTGGAGGGAAAAAGTGTCCGATTTAACCTTGATGAGTGGGCTGTTTTTCTGTCAATGCAAATTCCTGAGGCATCTGGCAGTAACAGCTCTTTTACACAATCATCTTTCCATCACTTTACTCAAAACCAGAAGAGGAGAAGCCTTGATGCTTATCAGAAGCCTAGAAACTATGCTGTCATTGAACAAACCACAGGTGTATCAAAGCTTTCTGTTTTTCTTCCCATGTTAAAACTAAAGCAGAGAGTTCCATCTGAGGGCGGACTTTTCTGCTTTTCTACCATTTTTCAAACACAAAAGGACACAGGATCACAAATTGTTACGTGACGCTGAACCCACGACAACCAGAAACCAGTGGTGACGGAAAATACAACAATAACAAAGATCAAAGGGGAAATTAATACATATATTTAAATCTAGGGGATTTATTTCAACGTTTATGTATTTTACTATTTGATTACGTCATTTATTCTTCTCATTGGCATCAGAACAGACACGTGTCAAAGTGTTTACCGGCATTCGAGTGAAAATTAGTTTGCGGTGTTCTTTCTGTGTCTTCTAGTACAACGTGCCCAGGAAGTGCACTTGTTTATAGTTTTCGCCTGAGCTAGCCTCCGTTAGCGATGCGGCTTGACTGACACCGGCTTCTGAAAGTTGTGAGAAGTGCTTCTAATCACGATGAAGAATTATGAGACTTAAGGTAAGTGAACAAAACAGGTCACTGACGTATATCTGCTGTTGGTATTATAAAAATCAGGTACAGCACTTCATTTAAGTCAAGTAGGGTCATTTGATAACCTATTAGTTTAACTAATCCAAATGATAAACAACTAATAACAGCTACTGTGTTTTTTATGATGTACACCTGAGATTGTTTCAATGTAAAGTCAATAAATAAATTTTTTTATTATTATTTTATTTCTAATTGGGCACTGGAACGACTATCAAATATTACAACTGTGAATTGCGAAATTATGTTTATAGTTTATAGTATTGTCTACTTTAAAGTTGGGGTAACTAACTTTTTAGTTGTAATTATTAAACTTTGTGTTTTTCACTGAAAAGTCTATGATAAATGCAGCACTTTGCGAAAAAATGAGAACACTGAGTATGTCTGAACTGAATAATAAAGAATTTTGTTTAATCAGGAGCTGAATGCAGCTCTCTGATTGGCTGAGCTCTGGTGGTCCTCTCCAGTTTCACTTTGGTGTTTGTAAAAGTTTATAAGCCGTAATTACAACCAAAAAGAATACATGTTGATATTAAATATGTATTAAAGGATTTAGGAGAGTAAGTTGTCAAATTTAAAACATAAATTATGTTTGCAGTGTGAAAACTACACCTTTAAAGGTGGAGTAGCTGATTTTCACACTGCAACACGATTTAGGTTTTAAAAAGGATACTTCCTCACCTAAATCCTTCGACACATGGTTAATATCGACATGTGTTAATTTTTGGTTGTAATTGTGGCTTAAAAATTTTTTTTTACAAACAACAAAGTGAAACTGGAGAGGACCATCTGAGCTCAGCCAATCAGAGAGCTGCATTCAGCTATGAAATTCTTTATTATTCAATTCAGACCGGACTCAGTGGTCTAATTTTTTGACAAAGTGCTGCATTTATCATTTACTTTTAGTGTAAAAAACAAAGATAACTAATTTACAACTAAAAAAGTTAGCTACACCAACTTAAGTCTATGTTTAGTCAAAACAGTCATTCCTATGCTTCAGTTTGTAACCGAAGAAGAGGAGGACGAAGCCTAAATCACATATTAACAGCAGGGCCGATGCTAGACATTTGAGTAAGTAAGGAGGGAGTGTGCTTAAAGTGATACTAAACACTAAGTCTGTTACCACACTGTGTATTTGGCGTTCTACTATTCTGAGTCATTTTTCTGGCTATTTTAGCACAAAGCAAGTTTCAGGTCAAAGTCGACTATGTCTGCCAATGTCTCCATGTTTTTTGTCATATCACACTGGAATCCACTCTCAACCCCTCCTTTCATGCCACATTTACTCTTCCAGCACTACCAAGTATACCAGCTCTTTGTGAAATGTGATTGTGGGTGAAGTTTATGGGTCAGAATTACTTAAACAGAAGCTAACCCCTGAATTCATCCACAAACACATTTCAAACTTGATGGAAAAGGATGAGGAGAAGGTGAAAAGAGGAGCTGAGGATGGAGAACAGGAATATGATTAGTTTGATGGCAGATGTTTGTGATCAGCACACAGTTTTGAGAGGGCAAAACACTTTGATGTCACATTGAGTCTAGAACAGACCTGGGCAAACTCCACTCGTAGCATATTTCACTTGTTTGAAGACATTTCTGATTGTTTCCCAGATATTTTAGCTTGAATCAAGTTTGCAAATCTATTTAACCAAGACAGAAACAACTTGATGCAAGTTAAATAATCAAGTCCATCAACTGAGACCATCTTAACCAGCAAAATAAAGATTAAAATCCAGATTTCAAGATGTTTTAGGAAATCTAGAATGACATTTTTTTACAGAGTGTATATTTATTATTGGCACCTGTGATTAATAAGTGCAATAATAATAGATAAGTAACCTATTTTTTTATACAAAATGTGCTTGCAATAATAACAAATTCTTTTAATAACTGTGGTCCGGCCCTTTGTCACTTGTCTGGATTCAAATATGGCCTCGGAGAAAAATAATTGCCCATCCCTGGTCTAGAAACTACTTTGAGAGACATTCAGTTTGTGACTTTTGACCTAAAACGTGCACACTTGCTCTGTTTACACTAAAACCGACCTAAAATGACCCAGAAACGCAGCATTTACCACAACACACACAGCTCAACAGCCAAAAAAAAGTCGCTTCAGAGATCGCTTCACTTTAACGTCACCTGGAGACAATAAGTCAGCAGCCCCTCTTTCTGAAAAGTTCCATGGCGCACCTTTAACTGTTGTTTGTCACATTTTCTGTCTCCGCTCTGACCATGCAGCAGTGAAGCAGCCGTGTAAGCGCGAGTGTTTGATTGCACAACTCTCTCTTTCTGGTGTTTGAGGTCAGGTGTGCTGTGTTCCTGTGCGTTACCCGTGTGGCTTCTCTTGTGCACCAGCAACACGTTGATGCTGACGCAGGACAGGCCGCAGATGTCACAGCTCAGTTTGCCCTGAGAGGGACGCGCTGGGGGGTTAGCTCTCCGGACACGAACCCCCCCTCGGAGCCCGGGGGAGTGTGGGCGTCGTCAGTCAGGCCCATGTTGTCATAGCGTTTTAAGTAGTCCACCAGAGACAGGTCCTGGGGTTCGCTCAGGGCATCTTCGTCCTCCTCTTCTTCGGTTTTGTCCTGGTCGAAGCCCTCCTCCAGCCCGTTCTCGCTGCCCCCGTCTCGCTCCTCCTTTGGGACAATCTCGTCTTCTTTCTCTGTTTTTATGGATGGTTCTGTTTCTTCCATCTCGTCTGACTCGTTCTTTATGTTGCCTAAGCGAGAAAACAAAAATATGAACAGACTTGTTTGTTAATTATGTATACAAGTCAGATCGAAGGGAATTTCAACTATGATTATTGCTGTAATCGTTTACCAAATTTGTATACATAATTGAGTAATCGTAGTTACTAACCATGACTCTTAAGTGAGTTTGTAAGCGCTCAGATATTTCCTTGAGTTGTAAAAGTTTCTTTACAATTGTAGAATACATTCACAACAGCCCATTTTTATAATATATCTCACCCATTTCATTTGATCTCCTCGCTCTCCACTCTGCACTCTTGAATAATAGTGATTTCCATAATTCTTTAAATAATCGTGATTATTATTTTCATCATAATAGAGCCGCCCTTGGTGTAACTTGTACTGATTGAATAAGTTTATAAAGAACACAGACGTAATTGTGGTCTATAGGCACTACACCCAATTTTGTCCGTCTTAAAGACAAACAACTTTATCATTACAACTACACCTTAATTGGCCTTAATAAACCATGAATAAAGCTTAAATAAAACCTTAATTATTCATTAACAAATGCTGAATTAATGAATGAAAAAGTTTCGCAATCAGTAACTAATAAACTAAGGACCTAAGGTTAGGATTTAGGGTCAGGGGGCAGGATTTGGAGTAACTAAGTAGTTACTAAGCATTAATAAACTTTTTCATCTGTTAATTAATCATTTGTTCATGATAAATTAAGTCTTTCTTAAGGTGTTATTAATAATTTATTAAGTCAACATTTTTTGTAGTTATTCTAAAGTGTTACCCAAACTTTTTGCACCAGTTTACATGTTCGGCTCACTAACGCATTCTGAGTTTTCTGGAGAGTGTTTTTTTAAATAACTTTCAGAAGCTAACACTATGCTAAACACATAAATAAACACATGTCCTAGATTTTAGGGGACAAACGGTCTATTTTAGATGTAGATGGAACACTAATTTTGTCTAAATACACTGTATATTTGTGCTAGGCCAAGGGTAAAATTGTTCAGCGCCTTTAAAGTGAAACATAGTTTGTAGTTGTATTCTGCTGCCTAAGTTATATTGAGAGCTTTGAGTTGTGAGGAGGTTTTGACATTCACTAAATGTTACGTGAAAGGTAACCATTGTAGTCAGTTCCATATGAACAATGAATCGAAAGAGGACACACAAGGATGTTCTTCTTCCCACTGCTTTTTGAACAATTGTTCAATTGACGTGCACATGTACAAGGATGTTTATTTTGAACTAAATTAACTTAACCAAACCAAACCCTTTTATAAATAATGTTAAACTGCAGAAGAAAGCACAATACCACAGTACCACTTTATATTAACTACACCTTAATTGGCCTTAGTAAACCATGAATAAAGCATAAATAAAACCTTAATTATTCATTAATAAATGGTGAATTAATGAATGAAAAAGTTTATTAATGCTTAGTAACTAAGAAACTAAGGACCTAAGGTTAGGATTTAGGGTTAGGGGGCAGGATTTGGAGTAATTAAGTGGTTACGAAGCATTAATAAACTTTTCTCATCCGTTAATGAATCATTTGTTCATGATAAATGAAGTCTTTAACAAGGTGTTAATAATGATTTATTAAGTCTAATTTTTTGTAGTAATTCTAAAGTGTTACCCAATTAGGCTAATATGGATCAATTTATAACTTCAATAATAGCACATTTAGACTGATATAGTGCCGTATTTTTGAGTGAGAATCTTTCAAAGCAACAAATTTGAGGTGTGATAAAAAAATTAACTTCTAATGGAACCTATGCATGTTTTTCTTTATCTTGTTTTAGTCCTAAACATGTAAACCTAAGTGAGTCTGGTGCTGTCTTGTGTCTTTACTTCTGCATGTATTTTTAGTCCGATAGTCTGATATCAGTTTTAGCACATCTCCAGCCTAAGTGGAGCCCTATTTGGGCCAGTCTATAATGTCACGTACAGATTCTAAAGATGTGGGCTCGAGATAAAGCCAAGGCATTTCCTCTGAAGACACAGAAACTAGAACCAGGACAAGAGACGCCACATGCAGACACCGTTTTCAAAAAGTTGAGTTAAAATTGCATGAATGTTGCTTTTACATGAGTAGACATACACTAGTCATTTGAAGCTTTGTAATGTTTCCAGGGCTGTAGTCATTTAATTGTTTAGTTGACTAAGACTGGAGTAAACCTGCCTTTTATGATGCAAACACAGAAGTATATGAACAATAGTTTCTTTACCTCTCACAAATCCTTCGAACTTTATGTAGAATTATTTTTGGATGTAATCACGACTTAAGAACACCTGCTTACAGACAGCAAAGTGAAAATTAGTGAACCACCCTAGCAGAACCAATCAGAGCGCTGCTTTTGACTGTCTGCGAGAAATACTTTATTATTCTATTCAGACAGTACACAGCTGTCTGGTTTTGTCAAGTAAGGTACAACATCTCTAATAGGTTGATGGTGATTTTAAATATTGGGGTTTTATATGGCCCAACAGAAGACAGAAGAATATATGCCATGTTATGTTGTTGTAAGTCATGAACAGTATAAATACATTTAGACTGATGTGCATAGACTGATGTTTGTGAATGTGCATAATGTACTATTGCAGAGGTGTGAGACAAATTTTGAGAGTTTTTGCCACTTCGTTGTACTGTTTCTTTAAGTCAACAATTCAATCGATAGGGCATGGATTGAGTTGACCAAAACACTTAAAAGCTTATTGCAGTACAAAGCAGACTTGATTTTGTTGTTGATAAATGGCTTGACAAAGTTATTTAATCTTGTGCTAATTCATAACTTTACACAAATATACATCAATTTTTCAATATTATTATGTTGTAAAATTTTTGATAATCTTGTCTTTTGCACGTACACTGCACTAATGTGTGTAGTTACAATCAGCATTTATGTGATATTCTTATACATATTTCAATTCGAGCCTAATTGAAAAAAAAAAAAAGCAAAATGTTTAGTGGAACCTTAAATATAACTAGGGCTGCAACTAACAATTATTTGGTCATTGATTAGTTGCACGATTATTCTTTTGATTAATCGAAATTAAGTTGCTTAGAAGGTTACTTGAAAACAAGATTTTGTACTTGTTGAGCTTAGGTCACAGCGCTTCAGAACGTTCTTGTGATGCAGATTTACAGGCAAAATAGTGTTTACATAACCGGGCCAGCCAGATGGTTTATCTCGTGATATTTGTGAATTCACAAACAAGAGATAAACCACCTGGCCTTCTAACAGCCTGATTGGTTTGGAGTCCGAACCAGCGGTGTTTAGGCGGTGTTAAGACGGCTGTCAGCGCCTCGGTGCCGCTGCCGAGTCTCATTCAAGCTAAACAAAGATGGCAGCTCTCGTGGATGTACGTGTTTATGCAGCTTTTGATGCGGTTTTAGCAGAAATACGGAGTCATTTCTTTTTGAAAGAAGAGCCGTACATTGGATGCACCATCATGAGTTGTTGCTGTGATTGGCTAAGCTCAAGTAAGGAAGCCCCCACACCCAATCAGCTCGAAGTATTTCACTAAACGCCCCACCTTTTCTCGAACGCTTTCAGTGAGTCAAGTCCCAGATGGATATAGTGAGAACTCAGGTTAGTGTTTACATTGAAAACGCTAAAATTACACAATTTTCATCACTTATCATAATCATTGATGTTCAAAATGAACCTTTTCTCAGCTCAAACATGATTTGAAGCTTATATAATCTAGGATTGTTGAAAGCAGGCCAATCAAAAATCACATATGAATTGATATTAAAGCTAATTTTTTAAAGAATCTAAATACTAATTTGAGCAAAAACTTTCTTTAAGAAAACACAACTTGGTATTTTCAGTTTCAGAATGATCTACTAGAACAAAACATCAGTTTGTTGTAAATGTAATTTTGTCTAACAAAGGTATTTTTGAAGCAGTTGCAGTATTAACACTGGCATCGAGAATGGAGTACTTTCCTTGACATCGAATCACATTTAAAATAGTATAATAGTCATTTAGAAATGTGACAACACTAGTATAAAGACCAGTTAACGATTATTCAATTAATTAGATGACGAGTTTTTCAATAATCGATTAGTTGCGATTAATCTGTTGAAGCCCTAAATAATCACTATGTTTTACTGAAATATAAGCTGTCATATGCACTTTAGGCTTTGCACTCCTTTGCAAAGTGTGAATCTGGCTGAGAGCATGATCCTCCATACAGACGCACACATGTGGTCTGAGTCGCAGTGGTAGAAGAGTTCGAGAGCTGCGCGGCGGGTGGAGGGAAGCGCGGCGAGGTGCTATGGAAAGTTTGCACGCACAGGACCGAGTGAGGACAGATATAGAGTCCGTCATGTCAGAGCTGAACCACAGACGAGTGAGAGAGAAGCTTTAGGAAGTGCAGCCAGTGCGGGAGACGGCAGCAGGAAATAAACCCAAAAGATTCAGATTATAAAGCTGTAGTTGAGCTATGTAAGATTTTAGTGTCCACAGTTCCAGAGTTTGGCATCAGCGAAGACATACAGTAAAGGGAATCATTTAACAGTGTTTGCTCATGTGCAAAATAGATTAAAGGGAGCAAAAGCTAACAGTTTTATCTCATATGAACACTACAAATGAAAAAACATGAAGTGGTGGATATGTTTTTGTGAGAGATCTTTGGTAAATTGAGTGCAAATCGGTTCACAAATAGCACATGCATTTTAACACAAGCATGCAATCTAACACCTGGATTGATAAATGAGGCGTTTAGTGTTTTCCCATGTAGCCTATTATGAACCATGGTAATGTTGATCTAACTCAAGCATGTCCAAACTCCGGCCTGGGGGCTAAATTAAGAGATCTAGCCCTTGATCTAGTTTTCTTGACCCTCATGTTCCCTGAAATATTGGCCCAAAAAACAATAATCGTGCATTTTACGCAACTACTTTAGAAATCTGCGGTTTACAAAGCTAATATCATGCTTTCCACTGTTCATTTGAGGTTAGTAAACTGAATAAAAGGCCCAGTGGCTTTATTAACCTATAAATTCATCAGTTTGAATCTTTCACTATATGTTTTCTTTTCTGTGGTCCCAATTGGCCATTCCCCTTGTCTGTGTTTTAACAGTTGTTGCCCTTGATATAAAAAAGTTTGGACATGCCTGACCGAATTGTTACAGTGCTACTCAACATGGGGGTCAGGATCTCCAAGGGTCAGTAATAGTTGTAGATTTCTATTTGCTGGCTACAGTGGAAATTATCAAGGCTTATGTCAAATTTAACTAAAACTAGCTTATTAATGTGTAGATAGCCTCCATTTTGTCGGTTGCCTACGGTTGTTTTTGGGGTTGCAATTAGAAAAGGTTGAGAAACACTGATCTAACTTGATGGACATCGTTCTCAAACTGTGGAAAATGTATCACTGGTGATTCTGGTAGAGTGAAGATCTGCAGTGAGAGATTTTTGTCTTTCTTATGTTAAAGGAGACATATGATATTTCTCTATATTTAGAAAGAACTACGGCACAAGTAGATCAATAACTCGCATTTTGTTCATTGTAAAACACAGAAATGATCTAAAACGGCTTAGAAATAGAAACCGGTCCACTGACTTCCTGTTCAAAACTGCAGAACTGATAAGCTCCGCCTTCATTAAAATTTAACTTTAATAGGCCACAGATTTAAAAATTAAATTTTTTGTTGTTGGAAAGTGTTTACATGACATTTTGAGCTTACATGTTTTACTCGGAATCCTAATTTTTGAGCAGTCGCAAGTAAATACATACAAGTGGGCGGGGATAAGTGGCAGGTGAAGACAGGGATTTTCTGAGCACTGGAGCAACAGCTGCAGGACGAAACAAGATTACTCAAACATGCACAAATCAATCCAAAATAACTTTGGGTAAACACTGCTGTAACATGGACAACAATTTAAAACTATGATCTTAGCCTTTGTCCAATAACCTAACCTGAGTTCAAATTAGACATATTTTAGTCCGGTTATAGACCTGTTTTAAATCTGCTGGCACAATACTGTTGTTGTGTCCTTAGGCAAGACACCTCACTCACTTTGTCCAATACGGATCTAATGTAGTGTGTGCATGAATGGTTGGTAGTTTGAAAGACAGCTCTGCAAATGTCATTGTTATAATAATTATTAGCATTTTTAAGAAAGACTATAATTATTACAATTTAATGGAATTGTGTGAAATGTTAAGAACCAGCCACAGTTCCTCTTAAACCAAAATACAGCGGCGTTTTAATGCAAATCAACAGTTCATCGTGTCAAAGTTCAACCGCAAAACCAAACCAAGAACTTTGACAAGTGTAGCCAATTAGAGCAGTTCGCAGTCAGAAATAAACTTGACATAGTGTATACATAGTCTGTGTTACAGTTATAAACCCAGAGCAGTTAAAGCTGAGGTACCTGATTTTCACACTGCAAACCGAAAGCAGGTATTTAAATCTGTTCGAACATGGTCAATACACTGGAAAAAATGACCATCCTAAATCAAGTAAGGTCAGAAGTGCTTGAAATTAGTTGCATTAATATTGTTACGAGAATGTTTTAAGCTATGATTTGCCAACAAAATGATAAACCTTCAAAATGCCACTTCACTTCAACACTGCAAAAAAATCTATTTTAAGACACTTTTAAATCGCTTGATTCTAGGATTTGAAAGCTAATTTCAAGCATTTGACCATTTAAGCTTTGTTTATTGAAGACACCTACATTATTTTCTTTGTTTAAACTATTTTGGTCTGATTTCAAGACATTACTTCTTACTTCAAGCAAAATTATTTTCCAATAGGTTAAAAAATGTACCCCTTGGCAACTTTATGTTCTTAATTAAGCCAAATTTTGTAATAACCAGCTTCAAATCAGTGAAATATTAAGGAATTTAATCTTGTCCAGAAAAAACAGTGCAAGTCTGGATTAAATTCTGAATCCAAGTCATTTTAAGTATTTAGATGTATACTTTTGCAGTAAATAAGAACAAAACGTGCTTGTTCTATAGAGGTTATGCAGTAACATCACAGTATTCTAAATGTTAGCACTGAGTGACAAGAATGCATGAGAATCACGAGAGAAAGGACACTTTCTTCTGTCAACCTCAAAATAAACTAATAAAAATAAGCCACTGTCTGAAACAAATAGACCCACAACAACTTAACTAAGTAATCTGGGTTTGCAACTGACACGTAAAAGAGAAAATCAGGTAAACATAGTATAAAAGCAGATAAAAGTCAAGATTTTAGCTTCTATCGCATTTATCAGACTTTGATATCACACACATTTCAACTTATTACTTTTTCCTCTTAAAAAAGCACAATATTTGCTAAAATCCTAAATCTCCAAGTGTCGTTAGCAAACATGTTAGTGAAATGCTGCACTGTTGCCAAGACAACATAAAAACTGTTGTCGGCTTCCAGGGATAAAAACTTAAGTCATAAATAGCAAATAAGTAAATTTTTTCTATTGTTTTGCCTGTAATTTTGAAATATTGAGAATCATTTTTAAATTAAAAGAGGCAAATCCTAATGTAGAAAGTCATATTATACTTAAAACAAGATAAATACAAAGTAATTGAAGTGTTTTGTTTTGTTTTTTTGCTTTTTTTACAGTACATACTAACTAATTTGAGTGCTTATTTTGTATCCAAGTGCATTAATTTTAGCTGTAACCATGTCTTTAAAACATTTTTTCAAAGACAGCAAAGTGAAACTAGAGCGGACCACCCAAACACAGCCAACCAGGGAGCTGCTTTCAGGTCTTTATGAGAAAGAAAAAACTGTATTATTTGATTCAGACAGTACAAAGCAGTCTTATTTTGTGTGTGCATTTATAATATACTTTCCCCAGCTTTAAGTGACTCAAATAGAAAGTCTCTAAATGTGTCTAGCGTCTATACCAATATGAATTCCTGAGAAAATGAGCACTTTAGCCTTCAGGAACCTGCACTGAAAGCAAAATCCACATAAAAGAACGTAAATATTGCAACATACTAGAGTAATATTGTAAAGTAGACCTCGACTTCGCACCAAATCAGAAAACTAAGTTAAATAGTGCTGTGCTTTAAGTTGGTGGTTGCCAGATGGCGGAGTAGAAAACCCAAAAGTAGGTCACTTTGAGGTAACTTAACGATAATATTTCAAAATATGTGAGCCCTAAAGGAAGTGGTAAAAGGCAACCAGAAATGACATTTTTGTGTTTTAAAAAAGCAACATTTTAAACACATTTTCAATCTTAACAATTCACAGTGAAGGAATTTTGAGTATATAATTTCCTCTAAAAGAACATGGTTTGTGTCAGAATGACTTTTTTGAATTTTAATATTCTGTTCTAACATTGATTCTAAATATAGAAAGGACCAGACTTGAATATAGAGTTTTAGGATTAAGCTAGAATTTGCATGAGTACATCAGAGCTCCACATCAAAGTATTTTTACGATTATTGTTGACTAATTTTGGTATTAGAAGTACCCTTGATTTGAAACTTTGTACTTGGACCATAAAACTCCAACCAATCTGAGTAGCAGAATCAGTTCTATGTCTGACACTATTCAGATTTGACTAATTTTACTAAATTGACCAAATGTTAGATACTGTTCCGAATTTCCCAGATGTGTGACGTCATAAGCAGATCTCTGGGATCTTCTGCACTGTTTTGAGTCCATCAATCAACCAGACTGGTTATTGAGCATTCCTGCAGTGTTAGCATTTACTTTACTTCCCCTGTCTAATTCTCTTTCCAGACAGCAGATGGAACTCTAACTCAATTCCTGCTGTGAGAAACAAGTGACTCTCATGTGAGCTTTATGACAGTTTTTTTTTAGGTTCTAAGCATAAAACAAAAACATACATGCTTGCTAATGGAACAGGCAAACTTGAATACATAGACATTAATTAGTAGACACGAAATCAGCTGCTCGGTTGCTACAACACAAATCAATTGAACACAATGTGGAGTGCATTTATGAGTTAAAACAAGAGATTTCCGCAAACCATGAGCAAAACAAACTGATTTGTGTCTAAACTAATGTATTCATAGGCACAAAATGCTATTCAAACCCCATCATTGGCGATGCGACCTGGACACTCCTCGACAGAGCGTCTTTTGTCTGCTGTTTTCACTACTAACATGTAAAAGAGTCTTAAATGATGCACTATTTTAGAAATCTTTATTTTAAGTTTGCTAGCCATTAGCAGTTTTATACACAAACTTGCCTATAATAAAACTTAAAGGTTTGTAAACTCAACAGTAAGTTGTAACAAGGCTCTGACCTTTGTTAAATGTGGTCGATAGGTTTGTACCAGCTGACACTCTCCACTCCTTTCATAACTTGCATATTTTGCGGGCTAATGTTAACAGCTTAGGAAATTAAACAAGAAAATCCTCCGGAGTTCTTCAAACTAGCTCAGATGCTAAGTGTTCGATATCATCAGAGTCGAACTGCGCGTCTACTACTATACGTCTATGACTACTCGAATAGATTCAGTCAGCAACGTGTCATAGAGGGGGGCATGGCCTGCTGCGAGGGAAAGCTGACATACTCTGTTATGACATGGGAAGTTAAACTTTTTACCTCTTTTAAAACGTTTTCTGGTGAATTAAGTGTATTTTTAGCATAAATAATTCAGTCACAACCAAATTTAAATGAAGGTTGTTGATGTGGCGTTTGTCAGAAAACTAAACAGAAATAAAAAAAGATGCTTAAACAAGCCAGGCGGCGCTAAGTAAGTCCAAGTTGGCATTATTGCTGGCACTTACCATTAGCATTGTTGGATATATTCACACGTACAGTATTTTGAGACTGTTTGAATCACTTTATTTCACTCTATGTCTTCGTGTCTATATTTGACACACTATATTTCCTTAAATTCACATTAACCTATTTATCTTATTTATGGCTGTTTTTCCAGTTCACCACAATGTAACCAAAGAACATACCAGTTTATAAAGAGAATGTACCATGTTTTTGATATTTAATCTTACCAATAGGATCTGGTTTTTCCTCTTCACTCTGCAGCTTCACATCGGCAGCTCGTGGGAAGTTTCTGTGAAGTTACAAAGATTATACTTCTGTCAAAAACCCGGGTCCAAACTGTTGAGTATTTGATTTTTGTAATGTCAGTCATGTAAAACAGTACTTCAAAGGTGGTAAAGTACTGCATTTTAAAACTTGAGTAAAGGTAAAGATACATCTGGTCAAACATTACTCCAGTACAAGTAAAAGTAAGACTAGAAAAAATGTATTTAGTTATTGTAAAGAAGTGCTTTCTTGAGAAATTACTTTGACACTGACAATCATTTTAAGTGTGCATCTTTACTTTGTGTCTTAAAATAATACAATTTAGTAAAGTACTTAAAGAACAAGATTAAACTGATCTTGTTGAGTCCAATCTGTAAGTATAAATTATGTTTTGGTTATATTGAAAGACATATGTTCATATAAGCACATTGGCAAAAAGAATAATTATAGTATTTTCACAGCTTCCATAGCAATAGCAAGGATTAGCCAAATGGAATCTTGTCAAAATGGAGATTATTGATGGACATTAAATCCAGTTACAACTAAACATGACATTACACTCAGTAACTTGTAACTAGGGCTGGAAAACTGGCAAATATTAATCTCCTAATACAGAAATGTGTCTTTTAGCTTTTCAGTTCAGGTCATCAGGCTTCAGACAAGTGTGAAAATGTTGTGTAAAATCACCTTATATTCTTAATTCTTTTCAAGTAAGTTCTTTTTGCAGCACTTTTAACTAAAACATATATATTGATTTTTGATATTACATTCTAAAATTCAATATTCAACAGGACACAAAAACATGTCTCTAGTGCGAATCCTAAAGCTTTATGGACCAAAACTTGTACTAGTGGAAAGTTGAAAGATAATATGCACTTATATTTGAAATGGAGGCAAAGTAATAACAATAATGACTTATGTGAAAAACAGATCCTCAGAAACGCATTTAATGACCAGAAGCTGCAGTACGATTCATTCATCGATTATTGTTCATCAATTGATTAATATGAGATTTTTAAGAAATTTGATCAAAAATATTGTTTAGCAATTTAAAATGTCTTGAAATCTTTTTCTTGGTTTAGATGACATATTTTACCTCAAGCTAAAAAGTAAATTTTAAGAAGAAAAGCTTGGTCCATTGGCAGATAAACAATTTTCTAACATTAAATAATAGACTACATACAATTAGTATCATTTTGAAGTAATAACTCATTGTCTGATTACTAAACTTCTCTCTCAGCTCTTGACAGACTTCAGAGGCTGTGTATAGGTACTAGTTGAGTAACTGATCATTCAATTAGTAAGAATTGTGCTGACGATAATTGATAAATACTATGTTCAATCTAATGACAACACTTGAGTAAATTCACTTTGTTACTGCAGTACATAACACTGCAGTTCTAACTAAATTGATTACTTGCATTAATTGATTACCTTGTCACAGCCCTAATGAAACACTTGAGTAAATTCACTTAGTTCAGTGTTTTCCAAACCTTTTTTAAGACAATGCACACATTTTTGATTGAATTTTTTTTTTTGCGACACATCACGTACTCAAATATGACCAAATGAAACAACTTTGGGGACTATTTAACTTTTCGGGAAAAGAACCAAGTGTCTGTTTTTTTATGTTACTGTGGTTGGAAAAATCCTCCTCCAATTAAACTGTGTAAAGAGAAGCAAGTCAAGCTAGCCAAGTGCTACAAGTCAGGTCTATGGAGAAGCAAGTTTGACTTTTGTTGGGAAAAAGACATTGCAGCTTAAAAAAGTTGTCATTAACTAGCAATTAGGAAATGTGATTATTCTGGCTTCATTCTTGGTGAAAATGTTGTTACAAACACTCCAAAATGGTAAATGATTAAATTAAATCACTTTAATCTGATTTCATAGATTGTTTTTGAAAACCGACACATTTTTCAAGGCACACCTGGAAGTATCTCAAAGCACACTAAGAAAAACACTGACTTAGTTACTGACTTTGTTATTTCTGCAGCACATGACACTGTTTGTAGACTTACCCATCTCCTCCTCCTCCTGGGCATTCACTTCACTCTTATCTGGATTCATTTGGACAATCTACAACGATAAATCACAATGCAAACTGAAATATTTCCTATTGAAGCAGCTCTCTAAAACGTCTACCTCTTGAACTGACTCTGAATTAACAAGTGACCACCTCTGCTTCATTTATATTTTGCTTTTTGACACACAACGCGACCAAATGTCCTTTACCCCCATTTCTTTAAACATCTTGGTGTAAAAAAAAGCTAGCCTACAAATAAACCCAAGCCATTGCAGACGACCTGTTCCTGTTAGACAATATATAGATGTGTTTTTTTAAAGTGGAAGCCCATGGTTGATCGCTCGACCTTGTCTCTACATTTAGCGCGAGTGAGAAACAAATGATGTTCACAGCACACATGCATTTCCTGCCGAGCGCTGAAGATAGGAGAGACAAAAGTGCTCCATTTGCTGACAGACACTGACTGACTGACTGATCTCCAACGCCACGACTTACAAGTTACACAAAACAGCAATAAAATCTGTAAATGTAGTTTGTGCAGTTTTACCGCTGGATAAACGAAGAATCGGTCAAACTACAATCAGAAAAATTACTTATTTAAGTTACAGTTTTGAGATTCATTAAAAAGCAACAAAATACAATAAATTAATGTCAGTATAGTTTAAATTGAGAAGAATTTGAAACTCCAACATTGTACTTAAGTAAGAAAACTAACAATGTAAAAATGCAAACTTAAGATTATATATAGTAACAACATAATTACGTTAGCTGATTATTAATATAGTATTGTATCGTGTAATAATATTTCATAGCTTTTAAACTCTTACCTTCAGAGGTGAGCAGGTGTTCGCATAAGCCTGGTAGATTCCTCGCTCCTCGAATGGACTTGTTCTGAATATGGAATAAAAAGCAACGTCAATTTTGGAGAAATCCCTTAAAGGAACAGGAACTGTTTTAGAACGAGGTGGAGTCAAAACTACACTGTCCAAATGCAATATACTCTATATGAATGTCTTCTTTAAAATGTTTATTTTTATGTCTTCAAAAACACTGCAATGAAAATACAGATCTAGTTTGTTAGTTAAAAATCTAATAATTACATGCATAGTTTCAGTAAAACTTGTATCATGATGTGCAGAAGTGAAGAAGGAGCTACACCTCCATCTTGTGGCTAAACGTGAACAAGCTTCAGAAGTAATCAACAGTAGTTGTTAAGTACATGTTTAGTAATGCAGAATATATTCACAACAAATAGTAATTAGTGAAATCATGACTACCTACAACTATGACTTATCTATTTAACTAGAGCAGCCATGTCCAAACTGCGGCTGTGGGTCAAATGGTTTGGCCCTTGACCTTGTGAGGAATTGGCCCAAATAAAAAAAGTAGTGCACTTTACTGCAATTTTAAAATGTATACTTTAAAAGCCAATAGCAAGTGTTTTACAATGGGTGTAGACTTAAATAAATGTCTTGTGATTCAATTTTAATTGTTCTACTGTATCCATTTGAATCTTTCATTACATCGTCACTTTTCTATGGCCCAGTTTGGTCCTCATTTAGCTGGTGAAAACAGATCGAACAACCCTCACCCAAAAGTAACTTGAATACAAGATTTTTGGGTGACGTTTTATAATAAGGGCGGGGACATGCATTCGTTGATTATAATCATGATTATCATCATGAATTCATATGTTCATGTGGAAATAAGCATGCATTAGTTCACCACGAGTCATCAAGAAGTATCATGAGTTCAACATGAATTATCATGAATTCAAGTGGTTTCATAATTAATTCATTCCTGACACCACCATTAATTCATCTAATGCAGTGGTTCTCAAAGTGGGATCCGGGGACTCTTGGGGGTCCCTGCCATATGTTGGGTACCCCCAAAAATATCTAATGTCATAGAATTCAATTTTTTTTTTTTTTATTTTTATGATAGACAATCCCAGATACATGGACTTGATATAAACGTTACCAATAAATTAAGGAATTTGGAGAAATTAACATTTATTTACAGTTTGATAAAAGGCATAGTTTTAACATCTTACTTTTATGATGTCACTGAGTTGAACTAAAACCTTCATACCGATAATGGGTTCCTGGCCTCAAAAAGTCTGAGAATCCCTGATCTAATGAACTAATATGGAAATCATGTTAGTTAACCATGACTTTTATACAACTATATATGAATACAAGGAATTCACATGTTCTAAAGATATAAAAACCTAAAATGGTAATTCATCATGAATCATCTGAAAGTCCTGCATGAACATCATTAGTCATCAAGAATTTCTTTCGACAAAGAGTCAAACAAAACATAATCCAGTCTTTTGGTAAAACTTAACTCATAATGAACTCATCATTATTTAATCCTTAGTGGTGCATTTAAGCTTCTGGTTTTGTTTTTTAAATTAAAATTCAAGGTTTCCTTTATAGCGCCTTTGGTTAGGATTAGAAACAGCACAATTATAACCCAAATAGGCTGGTAAAGCAATTATGTGACATTTGCACTAAAAATGTTTCCAGTGACGTACCAGTTTTGCTCCAGTTTACATGCAAGAGAGTAAACCGATTACCCTGGAGAGACATGTCCTGCTGTATCGGGTCCACTAGTGTATGATTCAGGTTGCATTATATTGAATTAGTAAATATTGTTAATATTGTTTGATATGTGTTTTCGTAAATTGTCTATACAAATACACAGTATTTTCTGGACATGTAGGACTGTTTAAAAATTTTAGAAAAGCGTTGAACATAAATGTGAGGTTGTGTGTGCCACGTTTTGCGGGATGCTTTATTGTGCTATAAATCTTTACTTTATGATGGGCAGGGGTTGTGCTCATGCTCAGGTACATTTGTCCAGATATTGCCTGTTTACATGACGCTGAAATTGGTCTACAATTGCTGCTGGCTCAGCCGTATACCAAAAAAACGGTTTACGGCTCCTCAATCAGTGTGCCTGGGTTTACATGCACTTTGGAGAACCGTCACTTACAGGATTACACAGAAAACGAATTTATGCTGTACTGTAATGAAATATAACCACAGGATAACAAGACAGCAAAAACAGGGTATAGAGCTTTTAACTTCAATTGAAAGAAACATGCTTGCCCGCCTCTTTGTGCTAGTAACTGCAAAACAAGCTCATTATAAACCAAATGTAAAACTGTAGATTATTACCCCTTGTTAACCCTGGCGTGACCTCCTCGGAGCCCCCTGCAGCGCCCCCCTCTGCCCCAGAACACACTCACACAGGCGCAGACACCTCATAAAGTCCACCAATAAACCGGCCCGCTGCAGACCTCAAAACAGTGGGCCGTCCCAACCGCCAAAGATCCTGTACAATTACTCTACAGTCTCATTAGGCGCATTTACCGAAAGCTGTCTGGATGTAAGTCACTGGAGTTTCGGGTAGGCCTGTTCCAGTCTGTTACAATAATCACTGTATCGACCTGTGAATCATTTACTTGCACAGTGGTAGCCCTTTTCTGTGTCTTCCTGTAATTTATGTCACTTATAAAGGCTTATATGGATTTGTAAAGGCTGAAATGATTAATGGAAACCTAATGTGAAAATCATTTAGATTGTTCAAAGTTGTATTTGAATTGGCTAAATGTTTGGATAATCTTGCATTGTCATATAGCTGATGCTTGAATGCTCAGAAAATTGTTGTTTTCACCTACCACCTGTTCCCGTCCACTTAGATGTACTCACAGTTGGTCAAAATTTAGATTCCGAGTAAAACAAGTAGGGTTCAAAATTGTCAGCCACTTTCCAACAAAAAACAAAACAGTAATTTAAAATCTGCTGCTTATTAAAGTGAGGCTAAACACGCGGTCAGAGACGTACTCCACCCACAACTGCACCTCAAACAGGCTCGCAAAAATAGGAGCTGCCCGGAGGCGTTTTAAGATGTTGATTGACAGCACCAAATATGGATAGAGAGCTTGGCGAATGTGAGTTTTGTGTCGGAGCGGTCCGGTCCTGATGTGAGGTTTGCAGCTGAGGAAGCTTTACAGTCTTGCTTACTTGCATGTCAATATTTTTTTTATATTTACTTTGTATGTAACCTTTGCTTATGATGTGAGTATTTTCTTAAATTGAAAATGGAAACTCGCCGATGACACGAGTTTTGAACCTGTGCTCTTTGCACCTCCCGCCACTTGTTCAACAAGCTGAGCCAAATGACTGATGAAGTTATCCCACAGTGAGTGAAGCTTTAACCCCTTAAGAGGGGGGGCCATTTTTGTTAAAACGTCTTACTAAAATCGTCTAAAATTCATATTGAAACTGTTTCTGAACCCTTAGGAGCACAAACAATTGGCTGGACTCATTGTGAAGGCTCTGTAAATTTAGCCTCTGATGTCTGATTGACTCTTGTTTTAAGTGAGAAGAAGCTCTAGACAAAAGAACATCAAGTTTTAAAGTCCACTTAAAATGTATTTGGTAAATGTAAGAATCAGTACAGCTTGTGTCACTAGCCTTGGACAGAATGACACTAGATTTGGTATATTTTGGGTTTGGACAATTCCTCTTCAAAAGCTGAAGCTATTTTCACTAAAAAATTGTTTTAAGAACCTGTATTAACTTAAAAAAGTTTAGGCGGAGCTCATTAAAAATTCCTATTAATTAGGAAGAATTTTTAAAATATTTTTTTATTTGTAAGTTTAGAGTAAAAACTGGTTCTGAACCATCCCAGAATGGTTGATTTGATTGTGAATAAGAGGGTTTCAATTTGATTTTTATCTATAACATGCCAGAGAGCTTGAGAGTTGATTTTTATAACATGGTGGGCAAAAATGAATTAATTAAGAAAAAGTTTAAAAAAATAAACATCAACTTTTGACTCAAATTCGGCACTGACTCTGACGGGATGACAGTTTTTAAACGCATGGCAGTATTGGCATTCACACTGACCGGGGTACAAAAACGTAAATTTTACAATAAAGAGTTCTGCTGTTCAGACAGAGTCAATGGACTGTTGAATGTTTTTTTTTACTTCTTGTCTGTCATAGTATTTTGTAATGAAAAAACACACTTTAAATTTTCTTTGATTAATGAAAGAAAAAAAAAGCTTAATTGGGCTATTTTCCCATTGATGTTTTATTTATGATATGGTTTAGTCATTAAGAAATTAGTGGTATTATCATGCAACTGGGCAAATGCCAGATTGATATTAGCGGTTAGCTAATGAGGTTAGCTAACCTCTAATATCACTGAAGTTGTCTGGGAAGAAGAGAAACTCCCAGCCAATTAAAACGCTTTGATAATATATTTTGACCAAATATATGTGTACCATCATGTAACATGTTTTACCCTTACAAACAAATGTTAGTTGTGACATTAAAATAAAACAAAATCATGCTAACAATAAGAAAGGACATGTTTTTGTCAGAAGATTTAAAGCCCAGATGACAGATTATTGTATTTTCTTACGTTGTCTTAGTTTTGTGTGATGGTCCTTTCAGTTCTAAAAACAGAATCCCTCCAATATGTGTCGTTCAAAGCACCAAAATGCAAAGACAATTTACAACTGACACAGTTCCTGGGAATTTAAGCAATCATATAACACAGGGGCTATTCAAATGACGTCCTGGCCGCCAGATGTGGCCGGGACTAAAGCTTACGGTCACAATGACCCGTTCGAATAAACAGGTCGTACGGGTCATTGTGACCGTAGCTAAGGCAGTATATTTCGGTCAGCATGATTTAAAATAGGCATGGACCATAGTTGTTTTATTTTCTTTTATTTCTTGGGGGTTGATACAGCCCTCGGAAGGGGGCCGCAGTAAACTGGCGAGAGCTATGTTCTTACGTGAGTTTGCTTATTTTATTAGCTCGAGCCAGTAAACATACTGGCGAGAGCTATTGTTCTTTCGTGAGTTCTTATTATTATTATTTTATTATTTTTTCTCCGCGATTGACGCGTTTTTGACCCCCTGGACCCCGAAAAATATGTCAACGTACATGGTTGCGACCGGCCCGGCGAAAACTTCGATATTTGGACTTTGCCAGAATGTCAGACCAGAACCGACTCGACAGCGCCGCCTAGAATCGACCTCTATGGCAGAGGAAACAGGTAAATTTTGGCCTAGACTCATGAAACTCAGAACAGTGATAGAGAATTAGGAGACAAGCTAAAGTTGACTTGGGCACTGCTCTATGATGCACAGGAAGTCGGCCATATTGGATTTAATCAGCGACGCACTTTGATTTGTTTTTATTTTAACGAACTAGTCCTAGTTTTTGGGCCCAGTGAGCTCAGACTTGACCTGCTGCATCTAGAGGATTGAAGTTCAATAATCATCCAATTTTTTTGGATACTCCTCACCGTTTCCCGCAGTACGCCGGCGAAAACACCTTCGTTTCCTGTTTCTTTGAACACCTGTCACGGCCACAGGCTCTGACCTACAGAGCTCAGACTTCAGTCACTATTGGTGATCCTGGACTAAACATTATGGATTCACTTTTATATGAAGACTCCACTCTATAGCGCCCCTACTATACCTGAAATGTCAACTTTGTGCGATTTCTATGAACTTTGCCAAAAATTCTATGCTGATAAGAAGCATAAAATTACATTATCGCTATGGTGCATTTTCAATACTTGGCCAGCAGGGGCGCAATGAATGCTCAAAAAAGACTTAAAATCTATAACACGCACACCCTCTGTCAGATGACTTGAAACTTGAATCACTTATAGACTGGATGACCCCGGTTACAAACATATGTCTAACATAACGGTCGGCCTACAGCGCCACCTATAGACATGCACAAACTTACAATGGGGATAGAAAATTTACTTTGACTTTATTTGTGAACTTTGCACATTAATCCTTAATGTGCCCCTGATCATAAAAGCAATCAGACCTATGCTCTATTTGTACAGTTTTGTCTCCAGGAGCCTCCAAAGCTCCTATCATGTCATACACTGAGACTCTTATTTCACAAATGTGAGATAAAAAGTCACTAAACAGTGACAGACTCACACCAAAGTTGGCCGAATTAATATAATAATGTAATATCAGATTCATAACTGTATTTTACACACTTTTCACCAAACGGCTCTACGGCGCCACCTTTTGAATAATCCAATGGAGACTGGGACAAGTTTACTTGGAGTAGGACAATGACATTTACCACAGTGACAGAGCTGATGAGACAAACATAAAACATAATTGGTGCAATGCTCCACGTCACACAGGAAGTCGGCCATTTTGGATCTAAATCAGCCGCCACTTGATTTCGTTTTTATTTTAACGAACTAGTCCTAGGTTTTTGGCCCAGTGAGCTCAGACTTGACCTGCTGCATCTAGAGGCATTGAAATTAATAATCATCCAATTTTTTTGGATACTCCTCACCGTTTCACGCAGCAGGCTGGCGAAAACACCTTCGTTTCCTGTTTCTTCACGACCTGTCACGGCCACAGGCTCTGACCTACAGAGCTCAGACTTCAGTCACTATTGTGTGATCCTGACTAAACATTATGGATTCACTTTTATATGAAGACTCCACTCTATAGCGCCCCCTACCATTCACCTCAAATGTCAACTTGTGGATTTTTACCAAACTTACACAATAAATTCTACGCGTGAGAAGATGCAAAAATTACATTACAGGTATGGTGCATTTTCAATACTTGGCCAGCAGGGGCGCAATGAATGCTCAAAAATACCCCTGAAAAATCCTAGCACACACACGCTTTGTTGGATTGACTTGGAATTTGAATCACTAATAGAGTGGATGGTCCTGGTCACAAAACTATGTCTAACGCAATGGTCTGGGTTATAGCGCCACCTATAGAACGCAAAACTACCAAGACTATCCATTTTGCCATTCACATGCTATGGCACTTTTGAAATGGGGAGAGTAGGAGCCCGGGCAGTGGTCTGGAGAGGAAAATGCAATGTTGGGAGGTTGCAGGTCGAGGGGGGGCGTGGCAGGGCGGTCGGCGCTGGCGAGAGTATCATCGCGCTTTAGCGGCTTTAATTAGCTCGAGCCAGATAACTGGCGAGAGCTATTCGGCTTCTACGTTTTTCTTATTATATTAGCTCGAGCCAGATTAATCTGGCGAGAGCTATTGTTCTTCGTGGTTTCTTATTATTATATTATTATTATTATTTTTTTCTCCATAAACAATCGCGTTTTTGACCCCTTGGACCCCCTGAAAAGTATGTACAACGTACATCGTCGCGACCGGACCGGCGAAAAATTCGATAATTTCGACATTGCAAGAATGTCGAACCCAAACCGACTCGACAGCGCCGCCTAGAATCGGACCTCTATGGCAGAGGAAACAGGTAAATTTGGCCTAGACTCATGAAACTCAGAACAGTGATAGAGCTCCATGAGACAAGACTAAAGTTGACTTGGCGCACTGCTCTATGATGCACAGGAAGTCGGCCATATTGGATTTAATCAGCGACGCCAGTTTGATTTCGTTTTTATTTTAACGAACTAGTCCTAGGTTTTTGGGCCCAGTGAGCTCAGACTTGCCTGCTGCATCTAGAGGCATTGAAGTTCAATAATCATCCAATTTTTTTGGATACTCCTCACCGTTTCCCGCAGTACGCCGGCGAAAAACACCTTCGTTTCCTGTTTCTTTGATCACCTGTCACGGCCACAGGCTCTGACCTACAGAGCTCAGACTTCAGTCACTATTGTGTGATCCTGGACTAAACATTATGGATTCACTTTTTAGAAGACTCCACTCTATAGCGCCCCTACCTATACCCTGAAATGTCAACTTTGTGCGATTTTCATGAAACTTTGCCCAAAAATTCTATGCCTGATAAGAAGCATAAAATTACATTATCGCTATGGTGCATTTTCAATACTTGGCCAGCAAGGGCGCAATGAATGCTCAAAAAAAGACATTAAAATCTATAACACGCACGTCCTCTGCAGATTGACTTGAAACTTGAATCACTTATAGACTGGATGACCCCGGTTACAAACATATGTATAACATAACGGTCGGCTAGCGCCACCTATAGACATGCACAAACAATTACAATGGGGATAGGAAATTACTTTGACTTTTATTTGTGAAACTTTGCACATTAATCCTTAATGTGCCCCTGATCATAAAAGTCAATCAGACCTATGCTCTATTTTGTACAGTTTGTCTCCAGGAGCCTCCAAAGCTCCTATACATTGTCAATGACACTGAGACTCTTATTTCACTAAGGTGAGATAAAAAGTCCACTAACAGTGACAGACTCACACCCAAAGTTGGCCCGAATTAAATATAATAATGAAATATCAGATTCATAGAACTGCTATTGTACACACTTTTTAACCAAACAGCCTACGGCGCCACCTTTCTGTAAAAATCCAATGGAGACTGGACAAGATTTACTTTGGAGTAGGACAATGACATTTACCACAGTGACAGAGGCATGATGAAGACAAAAGAAACAACAATTGTAATGCAATGTTCCACGTCACACCACGGGAAGTCGGCCATATCTAGTGCGTAATTCCTTGTAACGTTATCACTGCCAGGCCAACGGTATGTATTTTAATCTGTCAATTCTATTTGTTATTATAAAGTTTTATATGAGAGTCATGACAGTTCACTGGTTTGGTATGGCTCCCAATGGTGCATTTTGGAGATGGTGTACAAGTTCATTGCCCTGTGCGGTTGCATATCTATGCGTAAGGGACGATCAAAATACTACTAATGAATTACACATACAACGTTGTTTTTTTGGATACGAGGTTAATAAATTAACCAGCACTGGGAACCTGTACCGCAGCCGCGGTTGTTTCTTTCAATCGATTTTATCATGTCCAAAAAAACCATTGTCTTCGTTCTCACACAACCCAGACCCGCAAGTACAGTGAATTGGGCCAATGCTGATTAAGTTCTTAAGTAAATCCGCGAAACACTACATACAGCCGTGATCGTTGTCATTCCGTGCTATTCTCTTTTGAAGACCACCTTGATAGCTTCTGTAGAAAACCACCATGCCCCGGTAAGCCATGCAACACTACTGCGCTATCACCGACGAATAGAAGCTAATCAGGACATTCAGTCGATCGAAATGAGAGTGCTCGTCATGAACCTGGGTGATGCATTCAATAACCACTCAAGGGATCTATGCGAATTCATGTAAATCTTATTACTAGAGAGACACATTCATCCTATACCTAGGAAACCTCTTGGAGTCACCGACAAATCGCACACATAGCACATATCACCTCAAATAAATTGTGTACGGAGATTCATGTAAGTCGACCAGTTTTATTCCTATACCGTTGAACACGCGTAAATAAAAAAGGCCTATTGTGCGGAGGCATGACTAGCCTAAAACTGTTCCTAGAAATAGACCAATCAAACATGTGATTCAAAAAATGTTAATATAACTTCCCACGTTCTGCTCTATAAGTTGAATCTTACGTAGCGCATCGAGTTTCTAAAGTACTGAGACTACTTGCATTCCGAGTCTGCCACAGTTCAAGCCGCCTCATTGAAACTCAAGGAGCGTCTTACAGTTAACAATACCCCTAGAGACAAAAATACTACCCCTTAGCAACACAAAATTAGACTCCTAACTCAGGGACGTATGAAAATGTTAGCAACGTGTGTATATCTTAGGAATTGTGACCCGAATCCACTAATAGGAGGGTGGGTGCTGGATACGTTTTAGGAGTGGGGAGCAGCAGAAAAGCGATAGGATCTAAGTACGGCACCTACGCAACTCTCGGGGTGCTTCGTTCCCAGACCAAACCACCCACAGTTGTGATTGATGCGACTCGTCCACACTGACAGAGNAGCCAGGACAAGCGGCTGCTATATGATTGTAGATCGCTTTCAATATATGCACTTATACGCTCTCGCATTAAATCTGCTCTGCCTCTGTGAGATGGATCGCATATATTTAATTGTAAATCATTGTAATGTTTTCTCATGCACTGTGTTGATTAGGAGCCTGGCTCAACTATAATATCTAGTCCTAAAGAAGTCAGCAATTGATATGAGAGTTTATATTTGGACCATATCTCCTTTTTAGTGATTGTAATCGAAGCTACCTGAAGACTATTGCCATTTTTTTTCCCATTCAAATACTATGGCACTTTTGAAATGGGGAGAGTAGGAGCCAGGGCAGTGGTCTGGAGAGGAAAATGCAATGTTGGGAAGTAGCCGGTCGAGGGCGGGTGCGTGGCAGGACAGTCGCGCGGCTGGCGAGAGCTATCATCGCCGCTTTAGCGGCTTTAATTGTGTTTGTTGTTCTTAGTGCCATTTTTTAGCTCTCTTTTTCAGTCACTTAATATGGATCATTGGATCCAGATTCTGTTATGTGCTATAAACATTTAAGACCTTCAAGTCCTGGTTTAGCCCCAAACGATTTTACCTTTAGTCTAGTCTTGTTTGGGATGTGTTTTTTTCTGTGACATAAACCAAATGTAAACTCTGCTTAGTCTTGGTTTGGAACCCGGTCTAGTCCCACTGCTGTTCTGAGTTGCTCTAGTTTCCGTCATTCTGCTTTTATGTGATTGTGCCTCGTTATATTTCATATTGCCAGGTGAAAAGAAGAGATTTCTGGTATGATTAGTTGTTTGTGAATATTGGATGCAAAAATGATTTAGTTTGCTTTAGCAGTCCGGCTTTCAGACCATATTGATCCAAAAAATCTGACCCACTGGTCAGTATATTTGAACAGTCCTGATTTAACAATTAAAGTGTAACATGGTTTTATCATTTGTCAAATTGTAACTTCTGTGTCAAGTATGTGGATTTTGGCTTGGATTTACAGTGTGGTTGCCAGGTAACAGTTGTTGAATTACCTTTACATACTGTGTGTCATGTTTGCTGGACAAAAGACAATTATAAATGTCATAAAAACACCTAAATAGAGTGAAAACAAGCAAAAATGTTTGGTGAAATCTTAAATCCAATCATGTTTTAAAGGTTTTGCAATGGATCAACGTGAAATAGAGTGCAATAAATTAGTGTGAATGAAGAAAAACTCAACTCTTGGTGTGTTACTGATGTGAAAATAAATCAGATCTTCAAAAACTGCATAACATGGGTCCTTTAATAGAGTCTTGTTGTGTTTTTGGTGGCTATGACCATTCCTACTCCTACTAAATAAATAGTATTTTCTGTGCCAACTGAAACCCAGCCTATCTAATGACTTATTGCACATTTCTGTTGATGGAGCTTTAACAAAAGGCTTATGCAACGCTAGTGAATGATTAACTTTCCCACAGCAGGTCATTATCAGCACAGTCCAAGTTTGGAGCAGCAGACGTGAGCAAAGAAAGGCTTTGGGCTGATTTATGGACACAAATGGAGCCACGGCAACACGCCACAACAAGTCGATATAACACGGAAAAAAGGAATCAAGTTTTATGTTGCAACAGGAAAAGAAATTCAAGCTTTATTCAATCAGTTATTTGGAGAACTTAAGTCATAATTTAATGATTAGTTCAATACTTTTGAGATTTTGAGTGATTTATGTTCAAATTATCACAAATTATGCTAGAATCTTAGTTTGCGTCGTAAAAAAGGACATTTAGGGCCAAAACGCAAAACGTGCTATGTCTCAATAAAGGCTTTGATTTATTTATTTTTTTGTCCTTGTAGATTCTATATACGTATGTGTTTTCTTGCCTGACCAGCCAGTCCCTACGCTTTGACAGACACTTCACAAACCATGAGGGTCCGGGATCAGAGCGCCGGGGTTCAATTTCGGGGGCGGCCTTTCCAAGCACTGAGTCAACCAATCACAGAAAACCTGGAAATTCCACCAAAACAGCGACATGCTAAACCGGATGTTTTCGTAAACATGTAGCGCGAGGATTGTTTCAGGTTTTAAGGAATTGATGCGTTCATTGTTCAAAACCGAAAGAACGAGCCGAATCTGCTACGTTCGTCATCTTAAATGTTTTGAAATGGGGATTCAAAGCAACTGTCGACTTTTAGTGTCAGAATCGCCGTGCTTGATTGGATCATCCTAACATTGGACGGGGAAATTATTGGCCGAGGCTACGGTTTCAGACCCTTCTGCGTTCAAATAGAATGCAGGCCTTGCATTGTTTTTGTTATTGGAAAAAAAAATTATCATCTAAACATAAAACTAAACTGCTACACTTTTATCTAGAAGTCTAAATATGGACCTCATAGACCTCAATGCTGCGTATGGCCATGCAAGAGGGAAAAAAAGACTTGACTGACATCAGCATCAGCACTCCAGAAACAACTTACAGCAATCTAAATATGAGAGAACACTGTTAAAACACCCGCAACAACGCACTAGATTTAGTCACTTTTGCACCCTTTAAAACTAAATGGGATATAAAAAACAATCACTCTGTAGATTTATTCAGGATGCTTTTATGGTTCAAAAATACATTGGAAAATCGGATTCTGATCAAAAAAAGGATTGTCTCTTCATAGATCTGACTTTTAACTTGGCTTTGTGACATTATTGTATTACCATGATGTAATCCCAGCAAAGCAATAACATCTCCATCAAGACAAAACCAGACAATGGGTCATCTACTAGAGAAGCTACATAGTGCCTCTTTAGTTGTTTCTCTGGTCTCTCAATTGAACATTTTTTTATGCAACTGAGGAAATACACAAGACTAAACAAGACTAGAATAGAACTAAGTTTATAGAAATTGACACCATAACTTTCAACCCAAAATAACAGAACAAAACCTCCAAACAATAGTTGTGATAGGGTAGTAAGAGGGGCTCATTGGTAAAAGAACCACACAGAAAAAACTCTTTTAAATTAAAATGCCTTCACTAGTTACAGCGAGTCAAAATGGACCTCACGCTCAATGAGAAAGTGCCTTGATTTTTCTGCATGATTATACAAAATAATAGTACTTTTTTTTTCTTTATACGGAATCTTAGTACTTCCAATCTCTTCTTTATTTTTTTTTTCCAGCTGTATCACAAAATTTCATGATAACTATCAGGTAATAAAGTGATACTATCAGGTAATAACGTAATACCATCACGTAAACCAAAAAAAAAAAAAAAAAAAAAAAAAAAAAAAAATCACATAATTACGCGATACTATCACGTAATAACGTGATACCGAAAAACAAACAAAAAAACCAAACATTTATTTTTGGTTTACGTGATAGTATCACGTTATTACCTGATAGTTATCATGAAATTTCGTGATAAAACTGGCAAAAAATAGAGATTGGCAGTACTGAGCTTCCGTAATGTTATCATGTAGTGTGAAAGGTGTACATTTTCTGTTAGAGACTTATTTCACTATTGGGGGTTTTTGTTGCTCAACAATACAGAGAAAATCATGATTTGTTGCAGGAGGCAGACGGGTCTCTAAAACGACATTTAACTTGATGTGGGATCTCCAAGTTTTAAGTTATACTGTGTAACGTTCTGTAGTTAAAAAAAGTGATTTTGGTGGAGAAAAGGTGATGGAAAACCTTCCACCAAAGATTTTACGCAGTGCAACTTCAATCTACACTGCAAAAACTATCCACACTTGCTTAAAATGACCTGGAATCAGAATTTTAATCTAGATTTGAGCTGTTTTAACTGTATAAGATGTAATTTCTTATGTAATGCAGAATATAAGTAAGAACAGAAATTTGCCGATGGGGTAAGAACACTTTTCTTAACCCATTGGCAAACAGTTAAACATGAAGTAAGAAGCAACCTCCTGAAATCAGCTTGAAACACTTTGAAACATGGAAAATAATCTATGTCTCTACAATAAATAAAGGTTAAATGTGTCAAAATTCTTGAAATTAAATTTAAGTTCTAGAATCAAGCTACTTTGACTTGTCTTGAAATTCATTTTTTGCAGTATATAGGTCTAAGACTGTTTCAGGAAACTTCAAATTCTGTGTATAAAGTAAGTCTCGAGTTATGTCTTCTTGTGGTTAATTAAGCAGTTTTTACACAATGTTCCCAAACCTTCCTCAAGGGCACAAAAAGTACAGCGCCGCTTCATTTGCTGATCCGTGCTCGAGTCATCTGTGGGCGCTGTGTCACTACCTCGCACGGTCGCACCCACCTGTGTGAACAAACGACCCTCGCTTTCTCTCTCCCCCTTTCTCTCTCTCTGTGTCTCTGTCTCTCGCTGCTGGCTCCAGCCCATGATCCGCCTATGGCAACCAGCCACCAGCTTCAAGAAAGAAAAAAAAAAAAAGAAGAAAGCCTTAGAGGGAGAGAGAGAAAGCACCCTCACAAAAGCATTACAATACATGCTGGGTTTCCATGGAAAAGTGCAGGCAAAGGAACAGAGGAAAAAGGAGCCCAATAAAAGCTTATGATTTGGGACTTCGAAGGCCGGGGCGGAGGTCTCACTACAAACAGAACAAAGAAGAGCAAGGATTTACGCAGTCTTTCTTTAATCTCAAGTGTGCACACATATTAAAATCTGAAAAAAAGATGCAAAAAAAGAGAGAATCTAGAGAATTTTTAGGAGGGGGTTTGCTTTTTATAGCTGTCCGCTCAGAGTAGTTGGGAGGGAGAGGGAGAGAAAGAGAGAGATGTGGGAGACAATGTAATGAGAATAGGTGGTGGGGGATGTGGTTTTTAAAAGGGGTCGACCCTGGAGGCACTTACAGTACATGTGTGAGCCAGTTGGACTTGATTAAGCGGGGAGGAATTTTCGTTGCTGCTAATGACATGTTATTTTTCCAGAATTAATCCGAAAGTTTAGAGCCGTCGTTAAAAAGACATCTGAGGTTTTGGGGGGGGAAATAATAAAACGCGTGGTTAGATGGTTGTGCATGTGATGTGAACAAGTGTAGTTTCCGTCTCTCGCTCTCTCTCTATTTTGCAGCAGCAGAAGTGAGACGGAGGGAAAAAGCTGTCTCTACGCTGTGCTTTCCAGCTCCCCTCTCCTCTCTCTCTCTCTCTCTCCTGTGTGTGTGTTGTACAAAAGAGGCGTGTCTTTAGACCAGTATAAAGTCCAAGCAGAGTCACTCATGTTGAGCCAGTCCTCTGCGCTGCACAGACCAACAAGACAACTAATCTATTGCAACACTTGACAACTGGACTTTTAATTTTTGCAAAGGCACAAAAAGAAAAGAAAAAAATAAGCAAGACTAGCTGGATAAGATAACCACTTTGCAGCTGCTCATGTCAAGATTAAAGAAGTTTTGCATTCACCAGCCAAGTCTGATCAAACGCTAGGTTCAATTTCATCTGTGAAACTGAATCAGAGACGCAAAGTAGCAGCAACAGCAGCGGCATTGTGTCCCCTGCGATCGAGTCTTATCACAGATCTTGGACAAAGCACCGGCTCTCCCAATAGAATTTTAATTGTCTTTGGTGAGAGAAGCTGTAGCGGTTGAAGAAAAAGAGGAGAGAAAGAGGAGCTAGCTATCTGAAAGTAAGTTGCGATCGCAGGTGAGGGGCTGCGGGGATGATTCGTGGAGCTCCGTCCTGCTGGAGCATGTGGGCGCTGTGGTTCGCCCTGTCGCTGGCCGCTCTGGGGTTGTCGGACCAGGCCATCCGCTGCCCGATTTGCACGGAGGAGAAGCTGGCCGCGTGTCGACTGCCGGACGGCTGCGAGGAGACCGTGAGGGAGCCGGGTTGCGGGTGCTGTCCCACCTGCGCCCTGCCCAAGGAGCGCACTGCGGGGTGTACTCTCCACGCTGCGGGACGGGGCTCCGCTGTTACCCGCCCAGAGGAGTGGAGAGACCTCTGCACTCGCTCATGCACGGCCAGGAGTGTGCACGGACGAGAGGGAGCTGGAGGACAACTCAGGTGAGATGCACATTCACGAATCGAGACATATTTTAGCGTAGAGGTTGTGCAGACGACATCACACACTGCAAAAAATATATGGCTAATTTGAGTTGCTAAAGCTGGAAAAGGTTAAACTTCTTATGTGATGTGGAATATTTCACTGGGTTCAAGACGTTTCTGGTTTTTAGAAAAGCAAATTTGCCAATGGGATAAGTAACATTTTCTACACCCACTGGCAAATAATTTGGCTGGAATTGAGAAGTAATGTCTTAAAACATCCTCAAAATAAAGCTGGGCATAATATCGAATTTTAGATAATATCGTGAATGTTGTTTTGAAGATATGCACACATTTAATATTGAGTATAACGTGCAGTGCAAACATGCTGCAAAAGAGCTCATTTACAATAAAAATGACATAAGTGATGCTGTACTTTCTTAAAGACAAGGCAAGTTTAAATATAAACTGTATCTGAATGTGTTCATTAGTCAATTAAAAAAACAGGAGCATTAGTTTGTAATGGGAAATTTCTACTCTCTTGTGTTTGACAAATATTTGTCTGATAATTTAACACCCTAGAAAAAAATGACCATCTTGAATTAGAAAACAAGGGACTCTGTGCCTAGAATTTGTATTTTACATTTTTTGAGTCGATTTTTGATTGGTTTGAATCTGATTGCCAACTTAAAATGTCATTTTCTTACACACTATTTTAAAAATAGGAAAAAAGTTCTTGTGTTCTTCAGATAATAACTAAATTTAATTGTTCTACTTTATTCAGGAAAGTCAAATATGTTAATGATGATAAACACGACATCATTGTCGTGGTTTTCCAGTGTAACTATTTTAAACACAGATTTTAACACTTTTATGTTGGACTGACAGAATATTGTCCAAATATCGTTATCGAGATTTCCTAAAAAAAAAATATCGAGATATTCATTTTTGTCAATATCACCCAGTCCTACTTCAAAACATGGAAAATAATCTAGTCTCTAATATAAAGCTTAAATTGGTCAAATCTTAGATTTAACTTGTCTTGAAAGTCATTTTTTGCAGTGCAGCAATCTAAATGTGAGCAGTGAGTGGCAAAAATGGATAAGAGTCAATGGTGAAAAAGAATATTTTCTTCTGCAAGAGCTCGAAACACGACTAAAAAAGGAAAAGGCAGCTACAGTATGTTAAAAACTTGAAATGACTAAATATTTGCTAAAGGTTGAGCTTGTAGCTGACATGTAAAAGAGAAAATCAGTAAAGAGTAAAACAGATAAACACTTAAACAATTAAAATGTTCTTCTTGGATGCTTCCAGTTTAACCCTGGTTAAAAGTTTTGATAATTAATTAGGAACATTAGAGTGAATAGTTCCAATACTATCCACTGATCAATATACCAGGATTCTGGCACTAACATTCAAGTACATTTTAAGACTTTTTGAGGATTACAATACTTCAAATTCAAAAATGTGATGAGATTTAAACTTTCCATTTAAGACATGGGTGTCCAATTTTTTGTTGAAACAGATTAATTGGGGGTTCATTCTGGGTGATGTAAAAGTGGACATACAGTAAAAAAGCTACGAGGTATTTATTCAGACCTAAGACCACAATAGCAGACAGTAAAATGCTTTCTACTGGCCTAAAGAAGGTATATATTTAAACTCACTGTACAATGCAATACTTGTTGCTTTTTGGGCCAGTTTTTCAGGAGGTTTGAGGGCAACAAAAATTGGTCTGAGCGCCACATTTAGCCCCTTAGCTGCAGAGTGGACACGCCTGATTTTAGACAAACATTCATTTATCAAGTACAATGGCCCTGATTTATCAAGCCAGGTGCTACATTGCAGGTGCAAACTAAAAAAAATATAATAATACATGTGTTTTTTGTGAGCTTTTTAATCAAATTTAATAATAGAAAATGCAAATATAACGTATTCACTTCAAATTTTGCATCTTTAGCAATTGTGAGAGAAAAATGTCAGCTCTGCCAAGTTTTTGCACTCTAGCCTATTTTGCACATGAGCAAATTCTTGATAAATCTGGCACTGTTTGTATTTTTTGTACAGTCATTTTGCTCTGTCCATTAAATAATTGCAGTAAACAAATCTATAAACATGCTGCTTAGAAGTAGGTGTCTTAAAACTGACAAAAACGCACCAAAAGATGAAGTCAGTGGAACTATCTGCAATTTATAACATTTCAAGTCTAACAATTAAGATAAATAAAATCAAAGACTTTTTATGGACTTGCTGGAGCCCTGTCAAAAGTTCTGACACAACAGCATTCTATAGGCCAATAATATTTAATACAAAAGGAGCGCAGCTAACATTAATATTGTTTTTGTTGTACCGCAAAAAAGTTAATGGGTCTAGGCACTAATAAAAACAACAGATTGAAAATGTAATTAATAGAAAACACCATCTGAACTAATGACATCATTGCATTCTACAACATGAACGCAACCTATTATTAAGCCCTATTAAACTAATTAGGAGAGGAGTAATCAAAACATGTACTGGGTGCAGTAAACGATCTGGATAATTAAACCATATTTACAATGAAAACAAGTCGTTACAAAACAAACGCACACACACCCACAGACACAGACACAAGACACGCACACACACACAGACACAAACACTCAGCTCTGCCTCTGCTCTACATGACCCTTACCTGCAGCGCTCAGGGGTCAGAGGTCAGGGGGTGTGACAATGTCCTGCTTGTTTACCCTAATCACAGCTTAGCTCCCAAACAGAGCGTGAACACTCTCCGGCTCCTATAAGCTTCAGAGTCGCTGCACTGCAAAAAAAAGTTTATAGTCTTGGGTTAAAAGGACTTGAATTCACAATAGTCACCTTGTTTTAAAGTTTTGACGATAAAAAACACAAACAGCCAAAGCAATACTGCATATTTTTCTAGCTTCAAAACAACTTTAGCTGTTTACAAGATATTTTAGCTGAAAAAGAAAGATTTGGGAGAAATATCTAATTGCAAGTTTTTGGACAAGGCTAATGAACTGACAAACCTATAAAACAATCACATCCAATTGTCTCTGTGCATAGGACGTCAGTTGACTTGTTTATATTCAAAATAGCAAACTTCTGCACTTACGACTATTTCCTGTTAGTGTTAGCATTTAGACACAACGTCCAAATGTAATACGTCTAAAACAACTCACTGTTCACTGTTTATTCGTTTAAGACTGTTGTGGTGAAAACCTCATAGAAATGACCTGAACAAAAAATGCTCATAAGTACAGAAAATAGCTACTTTGAATAAAAACAAGCCAACTGACGTTCCATGCACAGAGCCAGTTGTCCAAATTTGTTAGACAGAATAAGAAAATAAATATAGTTGTGTTTAGAAGAAATGATTGTACTTCAGAAACTGCAGAATATCTAATTGCCATTCAAACTGCTAATTCCATTGGGATTAATCATGCAGACCTAGTTGAAAAAAAAAAAAGTTAAAGAAAAGTAAAACGCTTGATCCCACTGGCAAATATTTTGGTTTAAAAGTATAATTAATTTATTGAAACATGACAGAATCATCTTGAAACAAGTGACACTGGTTATTATAAACACCAATATGAACACCCACACTGCAAATTTCATAAACTAAGCAAGATTTCTTATAATAAATGGTTGCTATTTATAAAGCGCTATTCCATCTTTCAAAGCACTCAAAACAGCTTTGAAATCTATAGAGAAAAAAAACAAAAGTTGAAATCTAGACAAAAAGCTTACTTACTACATCACTTTTTTTTGCTTCATTTTAAGATCTAATCTTGTGAACATACATACAAAACTATAGTGTTTACTAAGTATAAATTACTTACTACTAGTGTCAAGAAGATCACACTAATCTAGACCAAGACCTTGCGAGATCACAGTGTCCGAGACCAAGACAAGACCCAAACCACTGGGGTCAAAAACGAGACCAAGAGTTTTAAAAGTCGAGACCGAGAAGAGACCAAGACCACAATCCATTGCAACCAAATCAGACCATCTATGTGATTTTCTACATTTATCATTGTCTACATGATATAATTGTGTCGTGCTTATTGCAAACTGTGCCTGGGACAAGTCACTGCACTGTAGTCATGAACTTCTGGTGTAAGTTTAGCAGAACAAGGCGGCAATGTAATGTGGCCTCGATGTCAGACCCCAAGTCCACGACAAGACCAAGTCCATTTGCGTCTGAGACTAGATCAGGATCTTAAAAAAAGCAGTCTCAAGACTCAAGTACTACTACACTAATTATTACTGAATTATTGAATATTGCTTTGAATTATTAGATTAGAATATCAAGACTTAAATCTACTGCATTTTTTAACTTTAAGCATAAATGTCACTCACGGCAATGGCAGGTAAACTGACTTATTTCTAGTCAATTTATGCATTTTACTGGCTTAGTGCAGTGTATTTCTGCCGTGAAATATCAACAATGCTTATCCAGATTTCAAGCGATTTTAACTATTCTACAAATACATATATATTTTTTGCAGTGTGTGACCAGGGCCATTGTAAAACAGCAACTTCACAAAGCAGCTGTGGTCGACCTTGTATTTTTAATATGTAATGAAACTTTATGAGCGTATACATTTTAATAAGAGGAGTGCATTTGGTTAATAACCCCTATGAACTTTATGTGCAGGTAGAAGCTTGTGGTTTGAAACATAAGGTCTTGTGTGCGTTGTAATGGGAGAGGGTAATAAAAGCTGCCCTATGAAATGGCTGCAATGGAGTGTGGCCAGTCTGGGGCTATTAGAGCTCTCTGCAATAAGTAATTCACTTCATCCTTCACCGTGTTCCTCCCTCACTGTCCTGCTCAGAGTCATCATTAGTCTTCTAAACGTCAATGTTGCATCATTCGTCTTGAAATGTCTGTTTTATAGCTGCATTAATTAATCGTTTAGGTGATGGGGTTGATTATTTGAAATACAATCCAGTGAATGCAGAGACTTGTAACTTTAGATTGAATAATTCAAACTGATATTTCTTTTGGAATAGAAGAAGACTGGGAGTGCTCACTGGATCCAATGTAGAATGAATAGAATGTTCTACATTCAAGCAAATGTAGAAGCATTTGCGAACCCTTTGCAAAAATATATTTTAGAGACGTCGGTGAAAGTATTTGTTTTAGTGACATTTCCACAATGATTGCAGTGGCCACATGCAAAAGTACTGTGTTGTTGTGAAAGACATTTTTTTTACTTTAGGTGTGAAAAGGAGCTCTCTTGAGAGAACTTTCTATTTTTGCATTTCGAAGCCACATTAAAAGACAAGCTAGTCAAAAGCTACCTGACTACACCTAGAGTGAAAACTTGGCTTGGCTAATTTTTTGCCCTTTTTATGATTTTCAATATTAACTGTGAATGCTGTGTGTCATCAATATTGACCCATCATTTTGTAACAATGGTTCACAGAGTTTGTGAGCTGTGTAGCCCATGTAGCAGACATCCGTTACGTACTGTTGTTGAATTATTTCATCATCATGTAGGTGCTTGTTGTAATGTGTATGTGCATGTATTCTCTCATGATTAGTTTTAGTGATAGTGTCACATGATCAGTCAGATGACCTATTTATAGGTGCCCCTAGACACCTGAGTCATTCCCTGATGAAGACTGCCTAAGTCGAAACGTGTTGGCGTTAATAAATTACAGCAAATCAGACATGCCTCAGAATGATACCCCTTTTTTTCTCTTTGATATTTCTCTTTATTGTTTTGTACAACTGCTGGTACAGAGTTGAGTCGAGAATTTTCCAAGCTTCTAAAATTTATCAGAATAGGTGAAATTGAGTCTGGGACAGAGAGCCTGAAGTAACTTGCCTAAAAGGACTTGGTTTGTTTCTGTTAGTCCTAATAAATACAGAAATCAGGATTGTGAGATCACACATCAATAGAATATTCAATTGACCTAATGTTAAATCAATGAAGGTGTTAAAATGCTCAAATTAGTTTTCTTTAAACCTATTACAACAATGGAAACTGATAAATTCACCCAGCATTTACTAGGTTGTAGAAGTTCAGCATACTTGCTGCAAAAATGTCGGATTTCCATGGCAACAGTTGCTTTTACCAAGCTGATAAAACACTAAACTTATAATTTGCTTTAAAGTGGAAATGTTATGTAAAATCTACTTTTCTGAGTTTTTAACCATGTTACAGCAGTGTTCTCTCATTATTAGTTTAGCCAAAGTTGTATTTGGATTGATTCATGCATGTTTAAATAATCTTGTACGGTCCTGAAGCTGCAGCACCTGTTGTCAGAAAATCACTGCCTTCACCTACCACCTAACCCCGCCCATTTGTCTGTATTTACTTGCAATTACTCAAACAAATCAGATTCTGGGTAAAACATGAAGGGTAGCCATTTTCCAATAACAAAAAACAGTTTTTAAAATCTGTGGCATATTAAAGTTAAATTTTACAATGAAAAGGCGGCGCTTATCAGTTGTGCAGTTTTGAACAGGAAGTCACTAGACATGTTTCTATTTCTAAGCTGTTTTAGATCATTTTTGTGTATACAATGAACAGAATTTGAATAGTTGATCTGCATATGTCATAGTTTCTTCCTAAAATTAAGGAAAATGACAGTAGGTCTCCTTTAAAGGCTTGACAAAACAATCCGAGATCCGACATTGAGCAGTGAACAGTGAGCTGTGATTGAGTTTCTGTGTCAGAGACTTTAAATCAGAAGAATATTTCACTGATGCTAATGCTAAAGCAATTAAAAAATCAACAGCTCAACTGACGGTTCACGAGTCATCAGAGTCAATAAGGCCGCCGATCTGTGTCACTGACCCCTCTGACCGCCACCAACCCTTCCACACACACTATCACTGTGTTTGCGTCACATACAACGAAAAGTGACGCAAACACAGCAGTAGAAGTTGATTCGAGCGAGAGTCAAACCTCTGACCTTCAACGAGTGCTTTAATCACTAGCCACTATTGTTTAGTCCTGATCTGGTCCAGGTTTCAAGTTTAGTCCTGGTCTTGTTCCTGTTTTCATGTGGTGAATGTCAAAGTACGAACACATCCTCAGTCTTGTCTGACCTGGTTTGATCAGCAGCAGATATGAATTACTTAAGTAGAGGTCGTTTTATAGGCCTTACTTAGTTCTTTTTAGATATGCACAGTAGAATATGCAATTGGCTCTGTGCACGGAAAATCAGTTGGCTTGTTTTTATTCAAAATAGCTAACTTCTGCTTTTTTTTTTTTTTTTTTTTTTTTTCAACATCTCACTGTCTGATCTTCTGATTTTTCGTTTTAAGCTGGTGTAGTGAAATGAAATGAACGAACAGGAAATGCTTGTAAGTACAGAAGTTAGCTATTTTGAACATAAACAAGCCAACTCAAGTTCCGTGCACAGTCAATGCAGAAAAATGTACATGATCGATTATGAAGCTACAAACTCTATATCAAACAGAACAAAAGAAGTTATAAACAGAAGTCCAATTACAAGCAAAAATACTGTGTACATTTGTTATTTTTGTTAATGTAAGTGAGCTTGACTACTTTGTGATTTTAAGAAACGCAAATGAATCATTCTAAATTTAACAAGACAAAAGCAGTAGTTGGGTTCAGAGCAGCAAAATATAAAAATATTATGCTCATCTTTTTTAGCACTGCTTGCTGACAGGACAAACTGCTACATTTGGCTTTTCTCTGGCAACAAATAAAAATATGCACTAATTGTGTGTAAAAGCACTCTAAATATGAAAATTATCAGCTTTTGGAGCTTTAAGAATATTCAAATAACCTGCAAACCACATAATATGATGTGTAAGCGTTTATGTTTGAAATAAGGTTTTACAGCATACATATATTAATTCTCCTATAACTCCAAAAAGTTTAGACTGAGTGCACACCCCACCTTGACAAGATTTTTAAGCAAATCTACTCATGATTCAAGCAATTATGGATTAAAACAGATAGAATTTTGTTAAAAATAAGTTTTTATATCTACATAAGGTAATTCAGGATAGAATATCAAATAATCTTAGTAGACTTGTTCTTATTAAGTGAAAAAATCTTAAAAATGTGTCTTTTAAGATTAACATGCTTAGTTCAAGTCATTTTTATCTAAGTTAGATTTTCCTTTTTTGCAGTGTACGACGAAACCATAGCCATGCAGTAAGGATTTTCTCTTTTATTTTTTCTAATGTACAACAAAAATCATTTTAATTTCAGCACATGACCAGTAAGCCGATATTTCCATATTAATTTTCACATTTTAACGATGACACTACAAACCACAAAAAAAAAAAAAAAACAAACATATAAAGACACTGAAAAAAAAAAAAAAAAAAATTAATACCAAAAAATATAGCCTTTTTTTTTTGATTATATACACTTACAATCTCCAAAAAACAACTTACAAGATTTTAAGCTTAGACATTTTGATCTTTGATTTTTATACTCTTTTTCTCTTATTTTAGCCAAATTCTCCTATACTCGTCAGAAATTCATTAAATCGAAAATAAATAATCAACACTACTTTAGCAATTACATCTTACACTGTAACAATGACTCAAATCCAGATTATAAGCAAAGTTATTTTTCTATATTTTGTAGTGCAATCTGCAAAATGTTCTCACTGATAATCCATTCAACACAACACATGAGTTTGTTGAATTTGTGGAGTACAAAACGGCTCTTTCATGTTGTCCATATAATCTAGTTACAGCTTCCACACACTTGCTAATGGTTTTGGGGCGATCCCTCTGCAACACAAGAGCACCAAAGCTTTGGCTCAGCTCGGGCAATATAAAGGTCCCAGGACACTCATCTCCAGCGCAGCATCTGTTCCCCTCTGGCTTATGGGCCGGGTTGCCAAGTCTGCTTCTTTACAGCGAATTTGGGCTTCTTTTGTTGGAAAGACGCAAATTTAAGAGACGCTAAACTTTAATCTTTGGAAATATAGCCACTAGGGATTCGACAAATCTGCTTTGCTACCATTTGACTACTGTCTTGATGATGCATGTGTCACGATTTCAAAGTGTTTTCTATTTTTTTTAAAGCAGAACTAAGCAACTTCAGAGGTAGAGCTCCCCCTACAGCTCTAACTTTGAAATAAGGCAGCAAAAACACATCTAAACACATTTTATACTGCAAAATAAAAAAATAAGGACAGAAATTCAGGTCGGGAATGTGTTGGGAAGGAGACGAGGAAGGAAGGTTGTAGTTGCTGTAGTTTTTGCCGTAGAGAGCCGACAAATGCTTCAAATGCCCCAAAATACATATGCAACTTAAAAAGACATTTAACTAGGTATATGTAAATCTGCTTTGAGACTCACAATAACAAAATACTTTTTTTGTGAAATATGACTTTTCAATAAATAACAATCTTACTGATTTAATTACATTTTTAGGAATTGAATTGAAATAACACTGTTGTAAATATTTGTAAAAATCACCGAAATATGTCTTTAAAGGTACTACCACCTGTCCAGTCTTGTTAGAATGTGGTCAACAAAATGTAGAAAAAATTTCTACTCAATTTCTCTCATTCAAAAATGTCTGCGTAATCCTGTTGTCTCCATTCGCAAAGCTCAAAATGCGTCATTCCACCTTGTGATGTCATTATGTGGCAGTTTTAGCTTTAACAGCCATTTTTTTTTAGTTTTAAAGGTGGAGTAGCTGATTTTCACACTGCAAACACGATTTAGGTTTTAAATATGATGACTTCCTCTCACAAATCCTTCGACACATATTAACATGTTTTCATTTTGGTTGCATTTTGATTTGGTTATACATGTTTTTTTTTTTACAAACAACAAAGTGAAACAAGAGAGGACCACCCAAGCTCAGCCAATCAGAGCGCAACATTCAACTCCTGATGAGAGCTAAAATTATGTATTATTCCATTCAGACCCTACTCAGTGGTCTAATTTCTTCACAGAGTGTTGCATTTATCATATAATTTTTTATTGGAAAACACCATGTTTATAGTTTACAAGTCAAAAAGTTAGTTACCATAACTTAAATTGAATTGATTTATGCTACAATAAAATACAACAGCCGGTTTATCCTTTAGATCAGTTGAGATTACTACAAAATTTCCAATATTTTCTGTTGCACAAGGCTAAACATTAGCTGTAGCTGCAAAAGCCAGCAATTTCGAGGCTGAAATGATTCAAATGACGCTAATAGGAAAATGTATGGAACCTAAAAACACAGGGGAGAGCTCTACTACCACTTAATGACATCACAACATGTGTTAATCAAACTATAACCAACTCAAGCTACGTTTTTGATAAGGAAACATTAAAACATTTAATATTAATTGTGTAATATAGGCCCTTTATTTGCATTCTGTAGTGACACACAATGGTTGACTGATAATTTCAACAGCTTTTTTTTGAAGGGCTGAAGTTGCTTGTTTTGCACTTTTCTTTTTTCAAAGGCTTGACCGCTTGTTGCTCTCTGAAAATCTGGCAACCCTGCTTATGGGTGCACGCAGGCAGACACCCCCCTTCCTTAATCCCCGGCCCATCCCGACAACACTAGCCCTAACTAACGAGTCTTACAACATGGTCCATCCCATTGAAAAGCATGAGCTCATCACCACTCTCACTGCCAGCGCTGAAATGAGAGCCTTCTGGTCCAGGCTGAGGTTCGGCCGGAGCATAGCGTGACTAAACGGAATCAGAAAAGAAGAGGAAAGCTGTTTAGAGACTGATAAAAACTAAAGGCTGTGCGCACTTGGCTCCACTTTGTAAATTCACGCTTCTCCGGTCGAAGATTTAAGTTTAACGGTTGAGGGCTGCGTATAGTGGATGTTAGTGGAAGGAATTGTTGCATTTTTTTAAACTGTGTATGACAGGTTGGAATATATTTTCAGTAAAACATAGTGGACAGACTGTATGTTTTCACCCAGTTTGGCTGTTTTAATGAGGTTTGTAATTGGGTAAATGCGGTTAGTCGAATCTGAAGGGACAATGATTAAACTTAGGAGAATGGGTAAGTCTATAGGAAAAGGGTTAGTGTAGGTGTCTGCAAACGGAGGCTCGAGAGCCACATACGGCTCTTTAAAGACATCAGTGTGGCTCTTTCAAATTTGATTTTGAATGAAGAACAAGACATCGTTAAACAACATTCATTATTATTCTAGTATGTGCTTATTTTAAATAAGAAGTTGTTTTAATGCAGTTTTAATCTTTTTTTTGAGTCGTGACACACTTTTTTTCATGAGATTTTTTTTGTGATTGTTTGTGTTTTCATTTTTAGTCAAAAGGGTATTCTGGACACCAAAATGCCATTCACTCTCTCATTCATTCACAGGGGAAATTTACAGTGATGCCTAATTAACCTAACCATGCATGTTTTTGGAGGTGGGAGGAAACCGGAGTACCCGGAGAAAACCCACGATGACACGGGGAGAACATGCAAACTCCACTCAGAGAGATTGTGAGATGTTGATATGGTCGAACCTACGAAACAGTAATTACAGTGATTTAGACAACTGTTAGCTTACACTTAAATAGCAGTAGGTTGACAATGTACTCTTGTAGAAGCACTATTTATGATCAACTTTCAACTCAAAGAAACACGTGCAATGAACACACTTAAGCGTTATGTTGAGAAATTTGAATGCTCGATTACACAATTTAGTAATTAATTATTAGGGCTGTAGTCAACCAAAGAAATTCTTGGTCGACTAAAGACATGTCCCATCGACCGATTAGTCGACTAAAAAGGGGGCGTGGCTAAAGCTCTGAAGCTAAAAAAATATAGTTTGATCTGACAATTTATCTGACGCAAAAAGGCAAAAGTGCAATGGAGTTCATGCAAACACAACAATTTACACAGAAAATGAATATGACACAGTGTGTTTATCTCAAAAAAAGGCAGAGTTTAGATTCTGGGCCCGAGCCCGTGCAGGCCCGACAACTACGTGAGAAATGTGGGCCGGCCGGGTTCGGGCCAAGACGCAGAGCCGTACTGAACACGTGCGCTTCGCGGATGATTGACAGCCGCGTCAGAACACAGCACAAAACCACCGCAGTGATTAAAAAAAGTCAGTGTTTAAGTGGCCAACTATACGGCGCAAGACTGAGGAGAGAGAGAGAGAGAGAGAGAGAGAGAAGACTTGTGAATAAGCGCGGAGCAGGAAAAAGAGAAAGGAGAACGAAAGACGGGGAAGCCACGTCTTTCGTTTCATCGCGGATCAAGTAAAAGGTGAGGAAGAAGCAGAGAGAAAGTGCGGCGTTACGCGCTCGGGAGAAAAGAAGGAACAAGAGGGACGGAGGGAGAGGGAGAGAGAGAGAGAGAGAAAGAGAGAGAGAGAGAGAAGTGGAGGAAGCGCGTTTAGCGGCGAGACACACTTACATTAAACACGTTGGACATCATAAGAAGCTTTTTCTGTCATTAAAATGCCACAGTTCAGTGAGTGGGCGGGGCGGGCTCTCTTCGGGCTCGAGCTTAGGCACAGGTTCCGGTCGGGTTCGGACACGACGTGCGCGGGCTCGGGCTGGGTCGACTCATACAAATTTTGGTCGACTAAAGCCCCATCGACCGATTAATCGACTAAACGACTAAAGAACTACAGCCTATTAATTATAGCAATAAACTTACTTGAAATTTGATTAACTGCAAAGCTCACTGCTTACAACCTTTTGAGATGCTTAATAGCACTTACTTATTTATTCCATCATCAGACATTTCCAACAAACATCTTTTCAATTAAGTTCTCGCTTACAAGTTCTGAGAGTGTGGTCCTTGTTAGTGAACCATCAATCATGAAGTGTCTTGTCTAGGTACACAATCATAAGCTTGGCAAATTCTTTATTAAGATTTTGCATTCACAACCTATTACCTCCCTTGTATTTTGTTGTAACTTGGACATTTTTTTTTCAATATTTTTTGGCTTAATAGAACAATATTGACATTATTTTGAATATCCTTACTTAAATATAAAGAAAACACGGTAACACTTTATAATAATTACATCTTCAACCTTTAGGCTCCAGAGTTTTTCAGATAAAATACATTTCTGTAAATATATATATTTCTCTGTTTTAGTTTATAAAATTGCTGGTACAGAGTTGCCAGAGTTGTATTTTTTTCCAAGCTTCTGAAACTTATCAAAAACAGAGAATCTGAAGTCTGAATAAAGAGAGGCTGAAATGGCTTGGTGCAGAATTGCTACTTTGGCGCTTAAAGGGTTTAAGACTTACATCAATATGAACAAATGACAAAAGAATGAATCAAAACATTTGTTAAGGCATAATAACTTCTTAATTACCACAAACCCTACCCCTAAACCCTAAATTCTAACCTTTTCTCCTTAAATAAGTAGTTATTAAGCCTTAAAACATTTTTCATCCATTATTTGATAATTTTTTCATGCATAATTAGGTCTTTAGTCATGGTTATTAAAGCCTTACTAAGGCTAATTAAGGTGTAGTTAATACAAATTGGTACCGAAAGAGCCTGATTTATCATGCCAGGTGCTAAATTGTGGGTGAAAGCTGAAAAAAAAGCATGTTATTTGTGAGCAGCAGCACACGAATAACATGCATTTTTATTTTGAAACGTGCATATAACATGTTACACAAAACAACCCGGAATGCTTGATAAATCTATCCCTAAATCTCTTAACTTACTGCATACATCTTGGGAACAGTTTGGGTTTATACGAGTGTGCTTAAAAAATGTAGAACGTCAGACTTTTGTTGTTGCTGAAACCGGAGTGCTGCCGTGTCTTTCGACCTCAGAGCTGCTTCTCATTCTGTCAAAACAAAAACAAGAACCTCTGCCCATTAAACCCCGCCGTAAACGCGTTCTTCTGGGCACCGCTGTATGAGAATGTAAACCGACGTAATGTGCATAGGCTGCAGACAATCACAAAAGCTTCGGGGATGTGGGGAAAGCACTAGATTTCCTCTGTGGCACATTTCACCAGCACTTATGCATTATTAAACAAGGGGGTGCATCTCCTGAATACACACGGCCCCACTCCTAGCAACAGTGAGCGAACGGGAATAAAAATAGAAAGAGTGTTTCTTAAAACCAACAGAATTCATAATGAAAAGCTCAGGGAGAAAAGCAGGCGCAGGGAGAATTTGAATTTGGGATTTTGAACTGCAGTTTGATGATATGAAAAATCACCAAAAGTTGAATTAAAGTATTCACACAGAAACTTTTAACAGTATGACCTTAAAGATGACAAGTCTTTCTAAATTATAACTTTACAGTTTACGCCAAAACACGATTAAGGAGTAAAAATATGCAGGCAATATTGAATCATATTTAATATATTGTGAAAAACCTGTGGAAAAATTTAAATTTAGAATATTGTGTCTGGTTGCTCTAAAGCAGGGGTCCCCAACCACCAGTCCGGGGCCCGAAACCGGTCCACGAGCCATCTGCTACCGGGCCCCAGAGGATCTTTTAAAATGTAATTTATTTTTTATTTTATAGTTAATCACTATCCTTGTGCTTTACTATGAAACTATTGTGTCATTTAACTAAATAAACGGCAAATTAAAGAAATAAGAGCTATAAATAGGCACAATAATCAGTTGTTTGCCTTTTGCGTTGTTGTTATTGGCGCTGCAATCTCAACCGGTCCCTGGAAAGGAAAATTGTGACTGTACTGGTCCTTGCAAGAAAAAAGGCTGGGGACCACTGCTCTAAAGCCTTGATCTAGAGCGATCTAAACACAGACTGTGCAGACTCTGCAGAGGCTAAAACACTGTTATTGAGAGAAATAAGAAGGAGGAAATGGAAGAAAGTTTCCAGCTGTGACTTACACAGAAATGAGAAATTATAATAATTAATATTTATAAAATCTCTCTTGCATATTATGATAAAAAATTTTAGGCCATATTGTATTGCTCTATTAACAGAGATAGAGAACAACTAAGTATTTTTACTCAAATACTGCACATACTGTATGTAGTTTTTTGAGTATCTGTACTTTACTTGAATACTTAAAAATCTTGTAACTTTTTACTTTTACTTCTTACACTGTACTTTATACTCCCTACATTTTAAAAACTGGTGAGTTACTTTATAAGGCCATTAACAGTTTTTTTCCCTCTTTATCATATGACAAAAGTCTAAATAATTATAGTCAATCAATGTAAACGCCCAATGGACACTCAAACATTACAAACCAACTTTGTGAATCACAAAAATGTATTTCTAAATCTGGATTTTAATATTTATTTTTAGTATTTTTTCTGGTTGAGGTGGTCTGACTTGATGGACCTAGATTATTTGACTTGTTTCTAAGAGTTTCTGTTTTGAATCAATACATTTGTGCTTATTTTGGGCCAAATTTTTTGCTAATGCCGTAAGACATTTTACTCACTCCAGTGGCAAATTTGATTCAAGCTAAATCTTCTGACTGTCAGATGCCTTTAAACAAGTAGAATATTCTGTCAAATTTTAGCTATTTTATTTTAATCTGGCTAAAACAACTAAAATTAGGATGAATATACAGAATTCTAGCAGTTTAAACCAAGACTAGATCATTATACTTTGGCACTTGGCGGTGTGATTGTACTTTTTTGTAAATTTACTTTTGTACTTTTACTCAAGTAAAAGAGTTTCAACTCTATTTTTACTTTAACTAGAATCATTTTACACAAGTAACTGTACTTCTACTTGAGTAGTGAGATTCAGATTCTGTCTGTTAAGGAGATTAAAGGTGACCAGATTTTGAATATTAAAGCAGAGATACGAGTTGTTTTGGGAGCAAAACAGTAATATTATTGTGCTTCTGCTTCGGCATTTTTGACCACTGACCTTCAAATGTTTTTGTTTGTTAAATCAACAATCTTGTGAGGTCCGCAGAGGTAAATGTTGCTTTAATTTTGGTCTCTAAAAAATGTAATAAACTGAATTGAATAATTAGAGATGCATCGATCCGATACTGAGATATAAGTGCGGAATCAGGAAATTTTGCTGGATCGAGTATCGTCTCCATGATATCGCTTCAGTCGATATCACAGTTGTGCTTTTAATTGGACATAATGAGACTAATTTATTGGCTGGTGTTGATCCAGAACATCTCATAATATTGGAGATTTTATTAAGATTAGGATGTTAAATTGTGACTTGCACTATAAATAACAGTTAGCCTATATAACACTAATTGTCAAGCTGGATTGGCGCATCCCGATGAATAATATCCAGGTCTTACGTTGATAATCTGAGAAACTATAGTCACCCCTAACACGTCTTAGGAAGCCCCAGGAGACCTCGGGTTCCAATTTGAGAACTACTGTCATAGACGATGTGTGTCTGATTTGCTAATATATCTGTCAATCATGAAAGTCCAAAGACGAACAGATGTAGCCAGACAATATAGAAGACATATGAGCTTATCAAATCTATTTATTTTTGTATAGCTCAAAATAACAATAACAGTGGTCTCTGTGGACTTCCCAAGGTTAAATAAGTTAACAGTTAGCAAACATTAATAGTAGAAAATAAGAACTCCATAAAAACAGAGCTTGAAAACTAAATGCTCAGCCTCCTATTGTGCCTCTAGGAACCGCCAAAAGTCAAACATCTCGAGAGCGAAGTGAACGGTTAGGATGATACGGAACAATTTCATCTTTGATATATGAAGGAGCCATGTCTTTTAATGCTTTATAAGTTAAAAGAAGGATTTTAAATTTGACTCTAGACTCAACGGGAAGCCAGTGAAGACCTTTCACAACTGGGGTAATGTGTTCTCGTTTAGAACTCTTGCTGCTGCATTTTGAACTAGTTGAAGCTTTTTATTGAGCTTTTAGGACACGCTGCAAGCAGGGAGTTACAGTAGTCTAGCCTCGACGTGACAAAAGCATGGATCACTTTTTCAGCATAATTTTTAGGCAGTAGATTTCTTATTATGGCAATGTTTCGCAAGTGAAAATAGGCAGTCTTACACGCTTGACTTATATGTGTTTTGTATTTATACTACTTCAGCCTTGTCTGATTCAGGCATGGGACAATATTAAAATTATCACTCACGATTATTGTGACCAAAATAATCACAATTAACGATATTATCACGATAATTTACTACACGTAAAAGTGCACAGATTCAAAATCACTGAAAGATTTATTAGTGCACAATGTGTACAGTATGTGTTTGAACAACTAGGAATTGTATTTTGATCTAAGTACAATTAATAATGATTCAAAGTGAACAAATGTTTACAATGTTGAGCAAAAATCTACTAACTTTGTCTCAGAGTCATTAACTAACTTTAACACATGAACCTTTTCTTTGTTTAACCATAATTCAGAGTTTAGATGCTCTTATGAAGCCACAGGCGTACGCCTGCTGCTTTAATTGCGATGAATTACGATTACGATTATCATTATTATGAAAAAACACCACGATTATTTAATTGCAGCCCTTAAATATTGCGATTAGCGATAATATTGTATATCGTCCCATCCCTAGTCTAATTTAGAAGAAAATTTGGTACCACTTTATAATAACTACACCTTAATTGGCCTTATTAAACCATGAATAAAGCATAAAAAACCTTAATTATTCATGAACAAATAGAGAATTAATGAATGAAAAAGTTTATTAATGCTTAGTAACTAATAAACTAAGGACCTAAGGTTAGGATTTAGGGTTAGGGGGCAGGATTCTGCTCAGAAAAAAATCTCGCAGGTGTTTTGGGCTTATTAAAAGTAGTGTTAGAAATACATCTATAATACAACTTTGAGAAACATAATGATGAGAGAACACAGTTATGACAGGGTTAAAAACTCATAAAAGTGGATTTTTATGATATGTGCTGTTTACTATAAAAACATATCACAGCATATCTGAATTAAAGAGAGACTACATTTACTAAACTAGCTAAAAAACAACTCAAAGCAAGTTCTACCCCGGGACCTTTGCCTCTGTCAACTTCTGAATTGATCTGGATTTCCATGGCAACACTGATCTTTCCTCTTATGTCACGGCGGCTCTTTTCATTGAATATTTCCCGTCTCTCTTCTAGGAATAAAAATGTTGTGCGTGTTTTTGGTTCCGGCTGAGTCTGGCCCGGTGTCGAGTTCATGGGCTTCTTCCTGATCGAGACACAGATATTATTTACAAACTGATTCAGATGTCAGATATCACATCCACCGCATAAAGAGAGGAACTTATATAAACTACTGGGCCAATGCAATGTCTAAGTAAGAAAGAGTTAGCAAAGTTCATAGAGTCTAACGCCGGCCCAGGGACTAATATCAACCCTTGAATCAATATTTGTCAGCCCTCAGAATCAGATTTCCTGCTAAATTGGCTAAAGTTACAAAAAATATACTTTTTTTAAGCATTTTGAACAATTTTTCTTCACGATCTAAATAACACACAGCTTGATGCTATAGAAACTTAAAATTAAAGTTGAATGCCTTATTGAAAGTGGTGTGTCTAATCAAAACTAAGTCAAATGCAATATTTTTAAATATTTCCAACTATTGAAAATGTGTTTGTGGCCCTTTGCTCCATTAAGGCTTCAAAAATTAACCCTCAGTGAATAAAGTTTGGACAGCCCTAAACACAGCTAGGCTTATTTGAAAATGAATATTGAAACTGAAGATACTGTATTGTACATTGTTGTGCACTGTTGCTGGGACAATAATCGATTTGCCTGTTTGCTGTAAAGGTTGGACAACCTGCTTCTGTTTTTTGATTATTGATTGATTCATTGCTTGATTTTTGATTGATTGCCCTCTGAAATCTCAGAGGTGGTTGTTCTATAGAGGGATTATCGGTCGACGTCACTTTCTGCTCTACTGCACATGCTCTATGCAGAAAGAGACTCTGTCCATCTAGTTAACTGTTGAAACTTCTTTGATTAAAACAACAAGATGAGCTAGCTGTTTTGGATCAGGTATGAACCAGTAAGATAGACATCTGGCTCCTGAAGCTTGAGACAGTGTTTTTTCCGCATTTTTTCACCTGAATGTAACTTTTAAGGGTCATAGGGTTGAATTTTATTCACAAATGTTGAATTAGCAGCATAACTTTTGTTTTCGCACAGTGATAAACTCTTGTTGTTAGATGACAACTGCGCTGGGTTGAGTTGTTGTACAGCTTGTGTCAATGAGCTGCAGCACTTTCTGCATTCTGGGTACACAGGCATCTAACGTGTTGATAAACAAATAATACCTCTATACTAGACTCAACAAAAATACATTTAATTTAACATAATTTATTGAAAGATATATGCACTAAACATTACAGAACAAATTATTTGGTTTGGTGAAGATCCAAAACAGGCCCTTGTCAGGGTTCAAATCAGGGTTCACCTCTGTCTTACTGGAAAATGTCAATGTGAGCCACTAGGGCAGTAAAGAGGCAAATCATTAGGTTGTCCAACATGGCCTATGTGATGCAGCTTTCAACTTGGCCTAATCACATTTAAATTATGACCACAGAACATAAGATTAAGTTTACAACACAAATCTATTAAAAAACAAGATTGGCTACTGCTAACGTCTGCACTGTTGCCATGACTACAGAAAAAGCATTTTATAAAACTTCCAGTCAGATTGTCGAGGAGTGTTTTTCAATTAAAAGAATGTCTGTGCGCATTCTTTATTTTTTCTTGTTGTTCTTCTATCTAAAACAATAAAATCCAATCAAAATGACTACTGACTGGTACCTGTTTAGCTCGTGTCTCTTGTATAATCCTCCTAGATTTCCTGACGCCTCACCCAGTCGGTGTTGAGAGCAGTTTCCTACAACACGGAGCAGATGTAACACACTGTTGTCTGTTTGCTTACATTGGACGCAGCGCTGCATTTGTTCAGCTGGGCTTCGGCTGCTCGAGCTAACGGGATTAGCTAATTGCAGCGCTTTGAGACAGACACTGACCTTTTCCAAATCCAGAGCTGAGAAAGACATGAAAACACAGTTACATTTTGTGTCAGAGTGAACAGGGCAAAGCAGGGATTTTGGGATTAATAAATTGTCTGGAATAACACCACAACATGGGAATTTAGAAATGAACAAGATACGTTTCTGACTTATTTTTGCAGCTATTACATATCCAACATCTGAGAATGAAAGCTCAGAAATGATAGAACCTCTTTTTCCTTTTTCTTAGAAGAAAAGATCCTGGACGTGATCACATATTATGTAAAACCAGACATCTTATCCGTATTTTCAAACTTCCAAATGAAAATAAAAGTCAAACCATTGCACAATAGCACTTTTTTTTCTCCTTACTGAACTGTTTATAAGGCAATCGATAAGCACTTGTTTATGATTAGAACATATTACTGATGATTGAAAAAATTCAATAAAGTTTAAAAAAGCAATACAAATATTCGCCTGGCTTTATAACATTTCTATATCTTAAACCATCTACAAATGTAAATACCTCCGAGCATATAATAAGAGCAATATAATCATAAGAACAAAAGAATAACAATTGGTCAAATGTTAAATTGTATTAGTTCTCTTTATAGAAACTTAAGATGAGTAAAATATTATAGGAAACAGCTAATTTTACAGAAAAAGCAAACAAACAAAAAAAAACTATAATTTTGCACAGTGTTGATTTAGATTTTGATCTTGTACGAAAGTGAAGAGTAAATCTGTCAAAAGATTTTATCAGCAAATATTGATTTGTCACAGCAGAAGGTTAAATAACAGATATCAATATTGGGGGGATTCTGTCTTTTCACAGACATTTTCAGTTTAAGAAGCAATATAGAAGGTACAGCCTATACAATTGTGTGCTTTTGTCACATTAAGACACATTTTTTGTTCAGACACTTGACTTAAAATGAAAACTGATCACAAACTTGAAGATAAGTGACATGCTTAAAAATGAGAATAAAATAATATTGTAAATATTCGCAAATTGTGATATTTTGTCTCACAATAACTGTAACAATAAAGTTTATATTGTGACATCCCTAGCTTAGACAATATCTATTACGAGATGATTAAGAATAAAAACGTCTTTGGGGAAACAAGTAGTTAAGTACAGTAACTTTAGGAGCAACATTTTGAACGTAATATCGGTAACATTTTAGAATAACGAAAAATAATCAGGCTTAATAAATCGACTTAATTCATCATGAACAAATTATTAGTTAACAGATGAAAAAGTTTATTAATGCTTAGTAACTACTTAATTACTCCGAATCCTGCCCCCAACCCTAATCCTAACCTAGCTCTTAGTTAAGTAGTTACTAAGCATTAATGAACCTTTCATTCATTAATTCACCATTTGTTCATGAATAATTAAGGCTTATTTATGCTTTATTCATGGTTTACTAAGGTAAATTAAGCTGTAGTTAATATAAAGTGGTACCGTAATATCTGATCACATTAGAATAACTAAATCTAAACTGAACAATCAATGCAATGAACAAACAAATTCCAATAATTTCTTATTGTCAACATCCAGACAGCTTCTTACAGTCACCAAAATGTTTACTCAAGTAAAAGTACTGCTTTAAGGGTGCTCTATGTAACGTTCTGGAGGTGAAAAGGAAATTAGACAATTTTGAAGTAATAGAAAACTATATTTGGGACATTCTGAATGTTAATAAATGTGTTTATGCTGTAGTAAAAACACAAGAAAAGGCCCTTCTGTCGGTCAAATAGTTGCTCAAAGAAAAAGCACACATGTTAAATATTTATTAACAACAACAAATGTAACTAAATGACAAAAACATGATTTTCTTCAAGCCTATTTTTAGTTAAAAAGTTACACAGTGCACCTTTAAGAAAATATTACTCAAGTCTTAAAAGCTGCTGGAAAGTACTCTGGAATGTACAGTTTCTTTAAAATGTTGTTCAGGTAAATCAAATGTAATTAAGAACTACCTTTTGTTTATTAATCATTGAAACTAAAATGTTTTTGTGTATTTGGCAAGTAAAAGAAAAGCTGAAACTCACTTTTTTCTTGACTGTGACCCACAAAAATCCCAACATGGTTTACTATCAATTAATTAGCAAACATACACAGCCTGTTTCTGGTCCCGATCAATGAAAAGCTTCCAAGAGCTTGTCCCAATTTACCCCTCACTTCGCAGAAACCGACCGAGTGATTGATCTTAAGCCATTGTTTCTCAAAGCCAGAATTTCCCCAATTACTACAGACAATAAATCTGTAATTGTAGAGCCGTGTGCATATTTGGAAAGTCCTGTGTTTAGTCTCATCGTCCCCGAATGTGGCCGATCAAAGCGCGTCGAGGAGCCACATCTAACATATTGCACTGATTTGAGAAATTCTGCTGAACTCAAAAGCGCCGGCGGAGAAGATGGTTTCACGTTGCAAGTTATTTTCCAAAACAGGCTTTGTTTTCGTCCAGCTGAACCGCGTTTGACCCAAAACATTCTCCGTGTTTTAAGTGTAGCAGCTTAGTTATCTCTGAGTCACTGATTACATAACATAAAGTCCTTTGCCAGCAGAAGTAACAAGGTACAATTTGATAATGAGTGAAATGACGTGATGCAGAACATTATCCATGCCAGAATTGGGAGATAAAGCAAAAAAAAATATATATATACAATGATTGGAGCCAGAGCAGGATTTTAATGCCTTTGAGGTAAATACAATTATCTGCTTTTTCAGAAAGTTTCTTCTTCACTGTGAGTGGATAAAACAGCTAAAACTGATCAGTGTTGCCAGATTTTCAGAGAGAAACAAGCTTCAAAGATTCAAAAAAATTTTCTTAATCTGGTGATAGTCTTTGTGGTAAATATTTATCATAGTTTTACACCAGTTAGGTTACAATTTATGAAGAAATTGACAACTAAAAGTAGAAAACTACAGGAAATAGTTAATCAAAAAGCCCCAAAATGCAAAGACAGTTTACACACGACTGACACAGTTTCCTGAAGCTTAAACAATAATTTAACACAATGAAAGTGTTACAAGTTATCATAATTTGTCACATTGTCACTCCTGTGTTATTTATGTTGATTTTGGCCCAGATTTACAATGTGGTTGCTAGGTAACAGTTGTAGATTTCCCTCCACATTATGTCCTATTTACTGGACAAAAGACGATAATGAACTTCACCAAAACAACCAAATTGGGTAAAAACAAGCTAAATGTTCAGTGAAATGTTAATCATAATCATGTTTATTATGTTTTACTAAAAATGTGGTCTCACTTGTCATACGCACTTTAAACTAATCAATTCATTAGAACATTGTGTGTCTCTGCCAAAACAATTTTGGTAACACTTTATTAACTACACCTTAATCAGCCTTACTTAAGTATTAATAAAGGTTAAATGTACAAATGAGAAATTAATGGATGAAAAAGTTTACTGAGGCTTAGTAACAACTCAATTCCCCTCAACCCTAAATTCTAACCTTCCATAAGTAAGCAGTAACTAAGCCTTAATAAACATTTCATCCATTAATACATTGTTCATGAATTTTTAACTCTTTATTCATGATTAAGTAAGGCTTTACTAGGGCTAATGAAGGTGTAGTTAATATAAAGTGGTACCCATGTTTTTAACAATTTGATACAAGCATCTCTGTTATTGTTCTTAAAGGTGGGGTAGCTGATTTTCACACTGCAAACACAATTTAGGTTTTAAAGCTGACATCTTCCTCTTATAAATCCATGTTTGATGTCGATATGCATTAAATTTGCTTCCCATTACGACTTACAAACTTCGTTTTACAACCAAAAAGTGAAACTGGAGGGGACCACCCAAGCTCAGCCAATCAGAGTTCAATATTTGGCTCCTGATTAGAACTAAAAATCTTCAATATTCAGTTCAGACAGTATTCAGTGGTCCCAAGTGCTGCATTTATCATAGACTTTTTAGTGGAAAACACAGTTTAATTATTTACAACTAAAAAAGTTAGCTACCTCAACTTTAATGTAATTGTACATTGTTCTAACAAACATAATCTTAAATTTTAATATTAATAACAACTTCTAGACATGAAAATATGCTAAAATAAATTGATGTTTCACTTAAATTAAAAAATGCAGACCATCAAAATTCATCAGAGACTTTGAAAAACGAAGCCCAAAGTCGCTACAAAGGAGTGGACTTGGCAACACTGAGGCTAAGAGAAGAATGAAAACATAGTATGTATTTGAACACAGAAATGATCTCACAATTAAATTTTGATCACAATATTGTCCAGCTCTAATCCACACTGCAAAAGATTTATGTGTGTCTATTAAAATCAGAAGTTGTTTACTTGTGTTGTAACTTTCTGAAAGAAAATGTGCTTCTCATAATAGTTTTGAAACAAATAATAAGAATAATTTGGCATTACTTAATTCTGTGTGTGAGTCTATAAACGATCCAAACTGATAATTCTGTGGAAATACCAACATCTGTTTCCTAGAAAGTCCAGAATGGTATCTCTGTATTCGAGTGAGCGTCATTGGCAGATGGAATAAACGATTACAGCTGCACAAACTCCGTCCCTATCAAAACAAACATGGCTGCTTACATGGAAAAGATAATTTAAAAAAGACTGAAAAAGAAATGGATTTCTGCAGAATCAATGAGAGAAGAACAAAACTCTTTTAATGTGAGGTGAGGAAAAAAAATGTTGGTTTGTTTTAAATGAAAGACAATAAGGTCCTTTCGACAGAAGGAGCGGTTATCAAAAAAATACTGAAGCATGAGCAACAACATCTGTTATTTAAAGTTTTATCTGTTGATTTTAAAGTAAACAATTTTGACCGATATCTGATCAGTTTGGGCCTTTCTCTGCACTTACAGTGATCAGCTGAGTCTGAGTTCATTTGGAGAGAAACGATAATTTTTCTTTTCTCTCTCCATTCCATCATTGACATGTCTGTTTTATTCTGGTTCTACAACTTTGGCTGCAGCACAAGCTTTAATAAGTGTTAGTTTGTTTGTCAATAGAACAAGATAAATGTCTTTTATTTTGCCTGACCAGTCAGCCGCTCCTACATTCTGTTACATTCTGTTTGAACGCAGAAGGATCTGAAACCGGAGCCTCGGCCAATAATCTCCCCGTACAATGTTATGTCAAGCAAGCACAGCGATTTTGACACGTGACACTAAAAAGTCGGAAGTTGCTTGCAAGCCTCATTTCAAAACATTCAAGAAGGCGAACGTAGCTGATTCGGCTTGCGCTTCGGTTTTGAACAATGAACGTATCAATTCCTTAAAACCTGAGCAGCAACCCACGTTGAGGGGCTTCAGACTGAAAAATCGGCGCACTACATGTTTACGAAACATTGTGTCGCTGTTTTGGTGGAATTTCTGGGTTTTCTGTGATTGGTTGACTCAGCGCTCGGAAAGGCCGCCCACGAAATTGAACCTCGGTGCTCCGCTCCCACACCCTCACGGTTTGTAAAATATCTGTTAAAGCGTAAGGACTGGCTGGTCAGGCAAGTCTTTCATGACACTATGAAAAGATTGTTTCTTGCTCCAAAATACAATCGAGCGTCATTGCATTGTGTGAAAGAGATGCACATGTACAGTGGTGAATAATTATTTAGGTTGAAGGTCTTTTTGGTAACACTATTTCACCCCAGATATGCTTTTAAAACTAAAATAAGAAAATCTACCCCAGAAATTGACCATTGATATCGGCTGACAAAACTTAAATATTGGCATCAGCCAAAGAAAAACCCATATCAGTCAATCTCTCACTTTACTGCCATAGAAAAAATGACTGGGTCTAGTCACTCATAGGCATCACTAGTTTGAAAATACTGTATATGTGACAAGACGTTTTGGATATTCCATAAGTTCAATCTAAAAAAGGAAAAAGTTATGACAAACTATAAAAGGGCAGCAAAAAATGATGTGGTAATTTCCAATGTCGAAGTAAGCAGACTTGTTCAGTAATTAAGTCATTTCAGCTCAATAATGTTCTCGAAAATGTCTAAAATATGACATATTGATCTGCGGATGTGATGGATTAGAATTAAAATGAAGACAGAAGCACAATAGGCTTTTATAAATGGACACACATCCTTTCTTTAGTGCACATTTTGGCTGCTACTCTCTACTGAAGATGTGAAGTAAATTCATCCAAACGCGGGTCACATTGCATTAGCGACGGCTTAAATGTTATTGTTGTATTTTTGAAGAGAAAGACCTTGCTGTTTCAATTTCCTCCGGGTATGTCTTGCACAGAGCGATAGTTTAGATTGGCAGGTTTTGGTGAAGTCCTGAACAAACTAAAATCGAGCCGCAACAACAAACGGATGATGATTTGCAGATACAAAGCCGGCTCCTGGCTGGAAACGCTCTGACAGCTCTGGCTCTGTTCACTGTTGACGGAGGAAAGCCGAGGTTTTGGTGTAAGCCCAACCAACTTCTGTACAAGCGGCCAACGAATATTTCCAGAAACCAATATTTGAACTTGTGCAAAACATTTCGGATATGTTTTCTTCAGAGTGACCAGAGCCAGTTGCTTTGTTGCTTAAAGGGGAATTTTTTAAGCAGTGTTTTCTCATCATTAGTTTGCTCAAAGTTATGTTTGAATTGGTTCATGTTTGAGTAATCTTGTATTGTCCTGCAGCTGATGCTTGAGTGCTCAGAAAAGTCTTGTTTTCACCTACCACGTATCCCCGACTAAACTTGTCTGTATTTACCTGCAATAGGCCTTTTTCACCCTGCTAGCTACGGTTTGCTATATACTTGTGGATAGTTCCTTCTTGTCCCATTCATTCCTTATGGGGAATTTGCCGTGATGCGCTAAGATTAATTAATATTTAAAAACTTCAAAGCAGTGAGCGGATTTCAACTAGATCACCACTGGCAACAAGTTCAGACCTTCACATACCAAGTAAATCTTGGTACTTGACCAGAGAAAGCCATAAAAACTCACGTAAATTTAAAGCAGACAATAGGGGTTATGCGTTAACGTCTTCCGGGCTCACATCCGATGGCATGTTGCCATAGTGACACAGTTGTTTACTCCAAAAACTTACTCTTTTGTCATCTTTTTGTCACAGTGACGGCGGTAACAGCAGGAAAAGAGCAGCTTTTGGATTTTCATAAGGAAAAGTTGTAAAAGTGTGCGCGAACTACGCGAAACTCTGCGCACATACCGAGACTCGCCGTGCTCATGAGCCCGGCAGAGGCGCTGTGAGTCGGGAAGAAGTGAACACACGCACCGCTCGCTGTTGCCAAACTTTCAGAGAGCCAAAAGCGATCGCCCCCAACCCACAGCGCCTCTGCCCGGGCCCATGAGCACAGTGAGTCTCGGTATGTGCACGGAGCTTCTGTTCACGTAGTTCATAGCTCACTTTTAAAACTTTTCCTTATGAAAACAACTTCAGGACTTGCCCAAAATACTTCGTTGATGTCCATCGCATTTGGAGTAAACAACTGTGTCACTGGCAACCACACCACCGGATGCAACGCCTCTGTCTATTTGAGACCGGAGGACATTAGTGCATAACCCCTATTTCATAAAAATACATGACATCCTAGACCAAGTATTTTTTTATCAAGCTAGTTAAGATTAATAATTAAATACAGATTAGTACTAGCTTCAGAGACAGAACGGCACATATTTACCTCGTATCTGAAGGTCTGAACATGGTGCAAATTATTTTCTGGCTGTAACTTGTTGTCCACATTGTGTCAATTAAATATTTAATTAGTTTACAGCGTTTAAGCTAGCCTCCTGAGAGAATGAATTGACCGGAAACAACTATCCGCTGGTATATTCACACCGGAACTAGCCAAGCCGCAGCGTGAAAAATTACTTCAGATCCAGAGTAAAACATGAGGCCACTTTCCAACAGCAAAATGAGTGAGTTAATTACTGCTGCTTGTTACAGTTAAATGGACTAACTAACATTTGATTTTTTACAATAAAGTAACTTAAAATCCATTCCCTAGCACAGATATCTTGTTAATGTATCTATTAAGGTGGAAATGTGTCCGTAATATCCTGACTACGTCTAATAATGTCTCATCCTGTTCAACAAACTACTGTTACAATAATGTCTCGCTCCTAACAGCTATGAAAAAAGCTTAAAGCACATTGTTATAAACTATTTGTAGGTGCACAACGCATTTGGTAAGTAAGCAAACATGTAGACTGATGATCAATGTTTTGCAAAAATCAGGTTTTGCAAAAGGCATGGTTTATCACTTCTGCAGTTTTGAACAGGATGTCAATTAACTGTTTATAATTCAAAAGTGTTTTAAATCAATTTTGTCTTTTACAATGAACAAAGTGTAATGAATAATCACATATCATATATTACTTAAATCCACAGAAAACAGTCTCATTTAATTAAAATTACAGGAGAAAATCCTGAAGTAGAGGCGGAAAACCAAAAATTGCATTAATAATGTAATTAATAGTAGTGACCAGGTCTTTATTGGATAGTTTCATGACCCTTTCACAGCTACAGAGTAATCTTTCATTTTGGAAACTGCATCAATTCACTTAATCTGAACCAAATAAGAATTAAATGGAGGGAGCAGGTTTTAAATGAGACACATTATTCTTTCTTCAGGTACTTTGTACTGAAGTTATGACATATGAACATCAGCACTTTACATTCTTTGGAAATCGTACTATTGACCTACAACTACAGTAGTGGTCAAAACCACGCTAATCAAGACCGAGACGACCTTTCCATGACCACAGAGTCCTAAAACCAAGACAAAACTATTACACAACCTAAAACAACTAAATATAATAATAGAAAGAGGTTAATTGGCTTCCTGTTCAAAAGTGGAGAACTAACAATAGGATAGGATAGGTGAAAGGTGAAAACAGCCCTTCAGCTTCAGACGGACACGCACACTGAGCAGATCTCAGACATTTTCAATGGGATTTAAGTCCGGACTCATGGCTGGCCAAAGCAGGACATGGACCCGAGCTCGTCGATGAACCGTAATGAGGATGTGCCAGCCGATTGGCGCTATCTTGTGCAGCGGTCGTTACACGGGGGCGACCAGAGACGACTAATAGTAGAGCGGTGACTCCAAACACCTTGGCAACAGCAAGACAACATCGTCCAGCTTGGAGCAGCCAATAGCTCCATCCCTCTCTGGTTGGACAATCATGGCATCGTGAAGAAGTGTGTTTTTGGCTTCATTCTGGTGCCTTTTATGGAGAAGACTTGAGCACAGTTAACCAGCGGTAAAAGTCAACTCTGAGTTTCAAACATGAATTTGTGAGCATAAACGACCCTGTAATGCACTCTTTATTGTTCTCACAATCAGTCAAGCCGGTCCAAGAAATCTGTTCACCTGTCTTCAGCTTACTATGGATGATGCAAACCCGTTTTTCCAAATGTACTCATTTTCTAAGGAATTTTCAAATATTAAAATGTTGAGTTTCTTTTTTCTTTGAGTGTAGAATTAAGTTGACGTGATTTATTATGTCCCCCTTAATCATGCTGACAAGTGACAAACTGCACATTTCGTTTAGGTCACATAACTTTTTCTTGCTGGTTGGCCGGGTCGATTAGAAAGATTAATAAAGACGTAACTGGCACAAAACTACAGCATTATTTTCCCAACAACTAAATCAATATTTCAACATGTTTGGATAGGTTTACCTCAATATGACTTTGTGAAATATTAATCTTCAAGGCTACACTGTGTTCTTTTGGTTTTGGAAGCTGCATCGGATTCAGTTGAAAAATAGATATACGAACGAAGTATTTCTCTATCATTGTGGCAGATTTGAGGTCGGCGGATATAAATTTAAAAATCATCGTCGTAAAGTGTAATAAGTGAAGCGTTTCGTGCTTAATTGTAAGAAACAATGACGGCTTGTTTTGTCAATGATTTGTGGATGTAATTCTTAATGGCTACACGGTGTTCTTTTGTGTTGGAAGCAGAATCAGTTTTGACCTCGTCTGAACTTAGATAAAAAGAGGAGGTATTATAAATGAGGTGAAAGAGTGTCTCATTATTTTTTGGTAAATTTGAGGAGGTGTGTATAACATGATTGGCTTGTTTATATTAAAAATGACTAGCTTTGTAACTTTGTCAGTGCTAGTCTGGTTTGAGCTGGTTGCTATGGTAATGAGTTTATTTCTTTTTATTTTTTTGCCATAACCTTTATCTAAATCCTTTTCCTAAACTTACCCATTCTCCTAAACTTAGTTCAACGCTTCCTGATCACTATGGGTTTTCATTGAGTCAGACTTAACAGTGAGTTGTGGTGGATTTCTATAAAATGACTTGACAAATCAGGAGAAATCTTTATCAAAGGATGAAAATTAGTTTGTGTCTCAAGGTTTAACAATTTAAACATTTAACATCTAAATGACTCCACAGAACCAACTGGAAGTCATTTTTTTAAAGTAGAAAAGAAAACATCGAACAGGTAGTATTTTAAAAGAAAATGTTGTTTTGAAGATATGATAAGTGTGATATTGAGAATATATTTTGCAGCATTGATAACCCTAAGTGGGTCGGCAAAAGGGTAATACATACAAAAAAATGAAAGAAACCGTTGGTTTACATAATTATTAATAACTCACTAAAGTCAGCAGACAAAAACTTTTCAAAAAAGCCGGAAACCTCAAAAGCTTAAAGCGAGAAGGTGAAAAGAAGGGGAGTGAGAGTGGAGAGGAGCAGTGTGATTGGCTTGATAGGGTTTTTGATGTTTAACAATCACCAATCCAAGATCATGTCACATACAAACTAGGAATGACATTGGCCTCTGCAGTGAGCAGTTTATGACTATTTCAAACTGAAAACTAACTTGCTCAGTTTCCATTTAACAACACAGTCTCCGAAGAAAACGTAGATAAATTACGTCAATATGTGAAACGTGCTGATATACATTTTTGACATTTTGTTGTATATCCACGTTTTCGGAGACTGGGCTGCACTAAAACGGCCTAAAGTTAGTGTGATTTACTGTTTAATTTCATTTCATTTTAACAGTAAAATAAAAAAAAACTTCAATGTAATTTTGAACTGAGTGTGAAAAAACACACTTTTCTTTCCCAGAGACCGGTCAAGGTTGAGTAGCTCCAATAACAACAACATAAATCTATTGTGTATGTTTTTAGCTCTCATTGCTTGAATTTGCTGTTTATTGGGCTAAACAGCTCTATATGTTCATAGTAAAGAGCAAGGAAGTAGTGACAGACTATGAAATACATTTAAAAGATCAGGTTTTGGGCCCTGGACTGGTGATTGGGGATCCCTGATATGACATATTAATTCTGCACTTTAGTTCTGCTTCATTTTACATTTGCCTAATTGTTAAATATCAACTAATATACTTACTTTATCTCCAGTTGTAACCCTAACCTAACGTGTATACCATAAAACCTTAATGCATGATCTTTTGTGGATTTTTACTGTCTAATGTGTCTCGGTTTGTCTGAACTTTAAGGTTCTAGTTCTGCTCAATCAATAGTGTCTTAATCGCCAAACATTCTGATTATTCAAGTAATTTTAATAACAGTAAGACTTACATAGGAAAGCAACAAAAAGGATTAATTTAGCAAAGGATTTGAGAGTGAATCATAAGGCCAACCAGTCTTTTTACATGTACTATTCTTCTGTATATTTAGTTGTTTTTGTATAAATTCTTAAATACATTTTTCTGTAATCATCCAACACCATTAGCTCTCGATTTCATCAAACCTTTACAGATTTCAAACATATGCAACACATTCACAACCCATTTTTCCCTTTACAATGTCTAACCTGCCTCTTATAAATCTTTAGATGAACATATATCAAAAATATGGACCACGGGTTTGTCAAAGAAGCTTTTTTTTCTCTTTCATAGTCGGGCTGAACAGATCTGACTGCGGGTGGTGCAGCTATAGATCAAATCCTGATATTGTATGTGCAAGAATATGAGCCAAAAACCTTTCAAGGGACCAATATTTTACTCTGTGCAAACCCAGAGAAAAGCTCATCCTGAAAACATGTGATTTATGAAGAGATAGAACACATCTCTCACAGCTCGGTCTGTTCTCTTGGATCAAAATCATTTCATATGAGCTGGAATTTGATAAAACCCGAGGTGCGACTTTAAAAAATGAGATGTCTGTGATGAACTCCAAGTGTTGTGGAGTGAGTGTTCCAAGAAAGGTTGGCTGTAGTTAGAGCTGAAGAAAACCTATGATCCATCCACATTTTATGATCTACTATTGTGGCGGTGTGAGAATAAAAGAAGCACTAACCCACTTACTAAAATATTATGTTTGTGTGTGTTTAATTGTGAGTCATTGTTGGAGTTTATGTGTGTGTGTATTATATTAGCAGAGTGGTAAGAATCCCAGGTCAGACCACATCAATTGTGTGAACTGTCAGAATATGTATCGTGACTTACTCTGTGGGACCTGACACAGATTTTGGTGAATTACTTCTGGCGGATGGAAGCATTTTTTCTGAGCTTGTGTGGTTTGTCTTGGATCAGGATCTGCTCTTTCACATGACTGAAGACATTTGTTTCAGGTTTGGTTTACTTTGCTAGATCTAGTAGTGGCTAAAGTGCTGTCTTTTAAGAGTTCATTCAGGTCTTGAAGCTAATGTTAAATATGCTATTGTGTGCATCTCATCTCACCATTAGCGCTTCAGAGACGGCACAACATTTAATAGTAATTATTTTACGATTAACTTAGTCCAACAAAATTGTTTGCTTGAAGCTCTGAAAATCTGTTAGCTCTCGTCAAAGGCTTCGCTGAAGCAGAAAATAAGAGTCTTGTGTATAAAAATGGAATGAATGACAACAATACAGTTTTAGCTAGAATCTAAATTAAAGAGATCAGTTTGAACATCAAACTGCACTTGCACGTCTGGGTAAAGTCCGGCTAACATTAGATACAGATGTCCTAGTTACAATTTACAACGAAACGCTATGAATTTTTGACTTTTTTTTCCTCCAGCTAGAGCTGTGACGTCACCGTGACGTGGCATGAAAAGGGTTTATAGGCAACAGAGATAATAGAGTTGCCAAATATGGGCGTCTGGTCTATTTATGGAAAACCAATTTTTTACAAAACTGTAAACTTGGTCAAATTACTTACGCTAACCTCAACCCTACCATCAACTCTAACTTTAACCATAATTTGGAAATAAATATTGAAATATATAAACATTTGCTAGCATACTGTAGGTGTGCGAGAGGTGACTATACTGTATACAGGTATCTGGTTTGTAAAATGCTTGAGTTAATCGATTAGTTGCAATTAGATGATTATTGAAATAATTGCCGACTAATAATCAAATAATCGTTAACTCGTCTTCATACAAGTTCCAAACATCCCAGGAGCCTCCGATGAAATAGAAATAAGTGTTTTAAATCGAAATACTTGTTTGCCTATACACCAAGTGTTATGACACAACATTTTAAAATAAAACAGACCTAGACTACTAATTATGGTCATTTTCATCACAAAATACAAATACTTTGTTTTTTAAACATTTTGGTTTAAACTTGCTTTGATTAAGATCAAGATTATTCTAAACTCATCATGCCACATTTTGTTTTGTTAATGTGATTTTTTAAAAGTATGTATGCTTGTTCAATTCAGTATTTAGTTTCTATGCCAGTTTTAATGTTGATGAGAATCTGATTTTTTTTGACAAACCTAAAATCTCCATCTCCATGACGTTATCAAGCAATGTTACCAACGCTCATCCTGTATTCAAGTCACTTTTGCATTCTAAACAACTGAACGATTAATCATAAGAATAATTGGCTAACTAATCGATTACCAAAATAATTGTTAGTTGCAGCCAATGCTATAACTGAAAACTGGTCGAATAAAAGATAAAATGAACATTTGTAAGACAGGATTAGTGTCTTTGCTGAGTGCTCCACCTCACCTAAAGCTTATTTGCGTTGACATTACTGGCCCAGATTCCAGGCTGTGAAGACATTGTTCATTACCTTCTGTTCTGTTATCTCGTCTGCGCACCTGTATCATGAACCACACTATCAGCAGCTGATAATAAACCCAGGATTGAGGAAACAAACAAAACCGCAGACAAGCTCCAACTTCCTCCACGGAAAAGTCGCAGTGTCAGAAAACAGGACATGCCGCCTCTGACCCACATCTACAGCCGTTTGCCCTCAGATAGCATTGATCTTATTTAGACAAACAATAATAAAGATTTAGCTGTTTATGTCAACACGATGACGCTGTAGGTAATTACTTCATCCAGTGGGTTTGCTTCAAGTTTGGGAAGTTGGCAAAAATATCTAATTGCAGTCATTCTAACCAAAATTGCAACTGTGAGCCGATTTTGTAATATTATTATTTATGTTTTAATAAAATGAATTTGTTGAAAGTTAGGAAGAAATCACAATTACTGATATATGCATGAACTTAATCACATGTCATTTGTGTTTTTGATGTAAAGTGGTTGTTTTGAGCCCTACATTTTTACTTGGAAAATGATAACCCAGAGTAAATACAGTGGGCGTCTGGGTGGGGATAGGTGGTAGGTGAATAATGATAATAATAGATTTATTTGTATAGCACATTTCATATGATAAACATAGGCTCAATGTGCTATTACAGGACAAAGAAAAACAATAAAATGCAGTTCAGAAACATAAAGATGAAACTAAGAGTAAATAATTGAAATCAGGTAAAAGCTTGTATAAATAAATATGTTTTAAGTTGTTTTTTAAAAGCAGTAATGGTGTCAGCATGTCCTATGACACTTGGCAAAGAGTTTCAAATGGTTGGTCCATAAAAACTGAAGGCACCCTCACCAGATCTAGACCGAATTCGCGGTACAATAAGAAATTCTTGATTAGATGAGCAGAGAGATCTCAGTGGAGTGTATTCTGAAAGCATATCAGATATATAAGATGGGGCTAGGCCATGTACAGATTTAAAAACTAGCAAAACAGGAAAACAGGACTTTTCTGAGCATTAAAGCATCAGCTGAATGACAGTAACAAGATTACTCAAACATGCATGAATCAATCCATACAATTTACAGCAAACCGATAAAGAAAAAACACTGTCATAACAGGGTTAAAATGTCAAAAAGATACATACATACACATTCACATAATACTATATCTCCCTTTTAATATATAAATATTGATTAATAAATGTTTGTATTCAATATAAAATTAGATCCCAATTTAAATATGATTTTGTGTCTGAAAAACAAAATGCTCTGTTCAATTAAAAAAAAAAAAAAAAAAACTTGTTTTTTACAATAAAACTACAAAGGATATTGCAAACTGATGTTTCTAATTTAAATATGCATTGATTATTCTCACCTTAAATCATAAACTGAGCGCAATTAATTTTAATAATACACACTCAAATAAATGTAAGAAAGAAAAGTTAAATGTCCTTTTAGTGAAACATCCTAATGCATAATAATAGCTTAATACACATCTGTCAAAGTCAAGTCCCTTGACCCGGATGCGGCCCAACACCTGGTTTTATGTGGCCCTCAAGGTCTTATAACGTTTACTTTAATCTTATACTAGTGCCAAGAGTAATCTGGGTGTCTTAACCTGATAAATTATTTGTCTGAAACTTAAGAGTGAGTGATTTCTCAGACTAATGCAGATGTATGTTCAGTAATTGTCACTTCAATACATATACAGTATTATTCAAATACAGAAGCTATGATAGTATGTCAAAAAGATTAGTTGGGTTAATTTTAGTTACACTTGGACCTTTGAGGACAACCTCGATGCCAGTGTGGCCTTTTGTCAAAGTGAGTTCGACACCCTAATGCATCATTTCACTTTGTGAAACTTTCTGATATCGCTTGTTGGGGTTTGTACCCTCTGTAGGTGTGGCCATTTTAGCTTAAACAAACGTTGCTTATGTTGTACACAAGAAGTACAACATAAGCATACAGTATGTGTGTGTGACTGTTGCCATTTCTGTGTATAAACTTACATTTTAACAGTTTCTATTTGACACAAAGTCAAAGTAGGAACATAATATACTCTCAGGTTGGTTGGGACCACATGTTTTGATCCGTTTGTTGATTGGCCGATTGTATATCCTGCTTTTGGGGAACTGTCTGCAGTTTAGCGATACCTCACCTAGTAGCTGGAGCGAAAGGACATTAAGCAGAGACACTATGTTGGACTAGCCAGACTATTTTACTGCACCTTTAAACCACAAACTCAAGCTTAGAGGAAAGTGCTGATAAAACGTGAACAAAACAGAACTAAAAATACAAAAAGGCTCACTTCCTCAACAACACTTTTAGGACAAACTCAGTCAACCCCAGAATCCAGCTAAAACCTTCTGACGAGGGAAACAACCACAAAACACTGCTGTCCTTCGTTAAACTCCGCACACATCCGAAATCACGGCAATGCACAAGATCAAGGGAGAAATCGCTCTACTATTACAGCCTTTGCCAGCAGCATTGAACTGGATACAAACCAGTCACTTCAGATAGAAACCAGGGAAAGGGTCTGGATGTGGGAACGCGATGTTACGGTTTCAAGATGGTAAAACTGCCTTGTCTTTGAACGCCTTTGAATCTGGTGCCAGCCTGTAAAATAGCTGCAGGTAACAGAGACGGAGGAGCCAAATGTTTCGAGCCACAGTTGAAAGACGGAGGCAGAACATTAAGGTTGGCATTGACAGTGTTTCTAACGAGTATGTATACAACACACAGCACATGATACAGCAATATAATGACTTTGTCATAATCAATACTGCACATGTTGGATAAAACTGCTACTAAATGAACTTTCAGTGATACTTACAAAATATTTGAACATGCACTATGTAACTTTTCTGGCAAAGACTCAGCCCCCTTCTTGACGTCATGATGTTTGTGTTTTGCCTACTATGTTCTCTAGTAGCATTAAACATCTAGAACAAAACTATGGGTGTTTTTTGCTCAAAATATGTTTCAAGACATTTAAAGCGCTTTACTATCAAGAATCCATTCAAGTAAGCCAATGTGGGTGTTAGAGAAATTTTTATCTTTCCCCGGACTGTACAAAATTATACAAATTAGAAAAAGATTTACTTTGAATTCAAACAGATAACACAAAAGTTACAAAGCGACTCTATTTGTCTAAACTTCACAAAGTTGTCCCATGTGTTCTCATCTGCGTGCTCGCCTCTCTTCTCCTGTAACCCCCCTCCGAAGGAAGTGGAAGAAAGTCCCTTTTATCAGTTGTCTAAGAATCTTCTTTTAGCCAGGTTGACGTTGATTGGTTCTCCAAATCTTCGGTTCTCGCCATGTTTAGACTGTTCCTTGTCTCTTCTCAGAAATGATGATCTCATCCAGACTCAGACTCAGACTTGGTGACAACAGTCTGAACCTCAGACCTTGTCGACTTGCAAAACCCAAGAAAATCAGCACTCTTGGCTTGTGACAGTTCACAGGTCAACTGTAACCCAGTCCTTGGAATGTTTGTTTGCTCCAAGCATACTAATACTTAGTCACAGTTTTTCACAAATGCATCTTCACACCACATTAAAGAAAACATTTGAATGATTACAAATTATCAATACACATAGAAAATATTTTTTCTAACAGTGGGTTAAGCCCAAGAACACGGTAACAGTCCACTCTTGTCGTCCCAATGTGGTCTCCTATCTAAGTACTGACCAGGCCCTAACTTCTGATCTCAGGCTTTGACAAGTAGGTAGGGCACACTGTGTAACATTCTATAGGCAAAGCAATATAATCTCCATAGGGAGAGGACTTGCACACCTTTCACTAAAAAGCTTACACGGTCGACCTTTAAATTAATGTCATTAAATGACACCTACTAAATGCCATTCCCCAGCCATCTAGTTGGCTGGGGAATCTTTTTTGATGACAACAACGAAACAAGACGAGAACTAGCTGTTTTGATCAAGTCTAAACCGGACGGACGTCTGCCTACTGAAGCTTATGATTGCGTTTTTCTCTGTGTTTTTTCACTCACTTGAATGTTACGTGGATGAGTCGTAAAGACAAATTCATTCACAAATATTGAATTGGCAGCATATAATTTGTTACCACATGATGATAAACTCTTGTAATTAGCTGACAACAGCACTGGCTAGTGATGCGACAACAGCTTGTGTCAATCAGCCGCGGCTCTTTCTGCTGTCCCCGGTGTTGATAAACAATTAATTCCTCGATAATATATAAAAAAGTAGGCAGTTAAATATTACTCATTGTTGTTTATCTCTTTTAAAATGTCAGGAAAAATGCTCAAGCCATTATCTTGCACATAAATTAATATTAAAGCAACAACATACAAGCTTAAATATAAGCTGCAATAAAACACCATTTTAGAAAACTAAACACATTTCAACAATAATATTTCTATGTTCTAGAAGCTGCATAAACTTGTGTCGGACAAGCAACTTTGCTTTCTCAAAACAACAACAAAACTAGCTTATATGTAAATAGAAAAATAAAATATGACAATATATAAATACAGCAGCCCACAATATCAATATTGTAAATGATGAATGGTGTCTATTTATGGGATAAGAAAGCCTTTGGGTGAGCAGCCCCAGCTTTTTTCTCTAAGGTATGTTAAGGTTATTATGGTTAGGGTCTTAAATTGTCCTGCAAGGGGAATTTCCAGCTCAAAAACGGCATGTAGATAGCAACATGAAAGAATTGTTTTAAAAATATAGACTTAAAAATAGACTTAGATTGACTTCTGTAGCTTTTTTCCATCATTTAATGCATTCAAAGCACTTTAGATCTTAAGGAACCACTCGTACAGTGCATGCAACCATGTCGGGCTGATGTCACTTAAATGTCTTGCCCAAGGACACAACAACAACTAGTGGTCTCCCATCCAAGAACTGACCAGCCTCTGACTCGCTTAGCTTCTGAACTCTCTCACATGGCCCCAATATTCCAAAGTCACTGATATTTTTTTTTAACAACATAATGCAGTCCTAAGCTTTAGAAGGTCCTGGGGCACGTGGTTGTACCCATTTGCAACAGGGCAAATACCCACTAACAGCCTCCATCTGGCACTGGGGCTGTTGTGGAGGATGAAAGAGGAGAGGGGGGGCATTTCCTGTGGATGCAGCTGCTTGCCTCCAGGCTAACGTCGGATGGATGGGGTTATAGGTGAATTTGGCTCCGACCAAAACATGTAGGTTTATTTTGCCAGTAGGTTGTTTGAGTTCTGAAAGCGGAGCAAAGGGTCACGTTAAAGCCGTGACTTGTAATGTTCTAGTTTTACGATTACTTCAACAATTGTGGCTTTTGTTAGTCGCTAATTGTGTCCATTTATATTGTTATTTCACACAATCTTAAGAATCTGTCCAATTGTAAAGTCTGTGTCATTTATGTAGTGGTTCCCAAACTTTTCATACCAGGACCCACAAAATATTGATGTAACTAACTCTCGACCACCGCAGCAGAATAAAATGGAAGTCTTTAACAATTTCACCTGGACAACCATTCAAATTGGGCTAAAATGCATTAATTTTTGATGAATTATTGCTTTCTATGACCAATTTCCAATCAAACCTGATGCTTAAGTTATAAAAACAATAAAAACCAAGTCATATTGTAAAATTAATTTTGAAATCATCTCGCGACCTACAGATTTTGCTTCGCGCCCCCCTAAATGATCCCGACCCACATTTTGGAACCACTGATTTTTGTGGATGTTGTCTTATACAGTATTTACAGTGTGGTTGCTTAGGTAGCAGTTGTATAATTACCTCTATATGTCATATTTGTTGGACAAAAGACAAATATAAACAGTGTTGGGAGTAACCTATTACTAAAGTGCTAGTTACAGTAATATATTTCCCTTTTCAGTAACTAAGTAGTGTAACTCATTATAGTTACAATGTGTTTAACTCAAGTTACTTGCATATACATTAATTGCTTTTATTTTCTATTGAAAGCGACACTTCAGGACCAAAACACCACTAAAATACTGTCTGTTGGCTTAACGGTGAATCAAATATTATGAGGAAAATGTGGTGTGACGTCATATTTCCATAAATTTATCAGTAATCAAGTGAAAATTTATCAGAATTAGTGTTGTATAATGTCTTAAAGTAACTGTGTGTTTTTGAGACACTAATATTGTAATACCAATGTATTATATTTTTCTCTCTGTAGCTAGTATTATATAATGTATTACAATTTTACAGTAACTTACCCAACACTATTTATAAACATCAAAAAAGCCAAACTGTGAGGAAACAAGCCAAATGATCAATGAAATCTTAAATATAATCATGTCCTTTGTGTTTACTGAAAAATGTGGATTAATCTGTCATACCCACTCAAATTTTTACTATTAAACAATGGAGCTGAGAGGAATAAAAAACAAAAACAAAGCCCAAACCCCCCTCAGTCCAACAGCGGCTCTGTTGTGGAAGCCTTTGTTCAGTAGTGGTTAGAACAGGATGGTTTTACAGCAGCAGAAGCACTCGTCTGTCCTTGAGGTTAACCCGACCTCATTCCTAACCTATATTTCACAAGGCTGGGCTCTGGGATGTTCCACCCAAGGACACCCAAGGATCTGCTCCACATCTCCACATGAACTAACACAACACGGCAAAATTATCATGATCTGCTAATCTAACACAAGAATTTCCACCAGGATTGTTTTTTTTTTTTTAATCTGTGTTTTGGTCAGTATTGTACTTAGGGCTGGGCCTTTACTTGAATAATCAAGATTGAATCGAATCGTCTTGTTTGATTGTAGGTTTTGAATTGCTTTTGTCAGAAAAAAATTGTGGTTTGGAGCAAAAGTCAAACTTTGAGGCAGAATATTATTATATAGTTTCAAAATATGCAATAAATGGGACATATTAAACGTTTTTGTTTTGAAAAAAAAAAAAAATCAAAGCGAAAATCGAGATTATTATAATAATGCATTGGATTTATTTAGCGCTTTTCAAGATACCCAAAGACGCGTCACATTCTGCATTATTCATTCATTCCACACTGGGTAGTGGTAAGCTACTATTGTAGCCACAGCTGCCCTGGGGCAGACTGACTGAAGCAAGGCTGCCATTTTGTGCCATCGGCCTCTCCGACCATCACCAACCATTCATACACACACCAGATCCATGCTTGGCAATGTTGGTGAAGTGTCTTCCTAAGGACACAGCAACGAGTTTCTCCTCTGTTGCCCCACTGTGGCACCTGAGGTTCCTCCGCGGTCTCCCATCTGAGTAGCGCCCAGGCCCAACCCTGCTTAGCTTCTGAGATCTGACGGGATCAGGCTTTGGCATGCTGGTATGGCCACTATTGAGATTGATCAATCTGAGGAAAAAAATTGTGACATATTTTGTCCCGCGTCTCTCGGCCCCAACTCAATCGCAATAAACAAAATATTAATGTAATTTAAACGCGTCCACTGAATTCCTGTTCAAAACTGATAGGCCTCACCTCTTCATTGTAAAAATGTACTGTAACAACAACAGATTTTAACTTGATTTTATTGTTAGAAATTAAATACAGGACATTTTACTCTGAATTTTTGAGTAAATACACACATGTGGACAAGGATCTTTTTTATGTTGCAAAGCAATGCAAGTTTACGCAAGCATTTCACTTCACACTCGATAGTTGTAAACTCCTGACAACTCTTTGGCAGACTGACTAAAGACCCAAAACATCCATTCATACACACACACACACCAGATCCACCCAAGGCAATTTGGGTGAACTGTCTTGTCTAAGGACACAACAACAAGTTTCTCCTGATGCTCCTGTGGTCTCCCATCCAAGTACTGCCCAGGCTCAACATGCTTAGCTACTGAGATCTGATGAGATTAGGCATTGGTATGGTCACCAGTCACACTAGCACATTACAGTAAATTAATGATCAGAGAACACTATAGCATGGTAAAGCTCCAGAAAAGTAGATTTTACATAAAATGTCAATTTTTAAAATGTGATATTGCAACATTCTTGCTACTCTTAAACTACAACATTCTCTTTTTCTTTCTCTTTCTGCAGCATTGGAGCGACAGGAGGAGATCATCCCTGAACATCCAAACAACAGCAATATCCGCTGCAGCCCTCAAGACAAGCGCTGCATACAAAAAACTCTAGCCCGACACCCGTCTAAACCCACAAACCAGAGGAACATGGGCAGAGAAGAGGCCAAAGCTGCACTGGTGAGAAAACTAATCACACCTCTCTTATTGTTTATTCCTGGAAACAACGCTACAATAGTTAATGTTTTAGCCCATGTCTGCAGCAGGTGGTTCGAATTAGGATTTATCACTGTTAGAGCCAAATAAGCGTTGCAGTTGGGCTATAAATTGTACAAATTAGTTATTTAAAGGCCGTAAAATTTAATCGTGGCAACGTGAAACAAAATACAGGTGCGCTCTGACACCATTATGGCATTTGTGGATTTAAAAGCGGGCTAGACTGCAATCATAACATCCACATTAATAAGAAACAGGCCAGTTTGAAACCGCGGACGACGTTGCATTCCTGTAACACAGTAATATGCAACTAAAACACACATATGTCAAGAATAGAGACGCTATGTGAGGCGGCCACCCAAGAAGATTTCACCAAAACCTGTCTCAATGTAGATTAAGTGTGATTAAAATAAGTGCAAAGAATATTGGAAATGTCAAGTACTTCAATACATCTACAGTGAATCTGGATTGAGGCAAAAGTAAAATTATAATCACTATATGAAAGGTAGCATGATTTGAAATAGATTTTTAGTCATCTTTAAACTTGTAATTGGCTAGTTAAAGCTGGAATACCTGAATTTCACATTACAAAACAGGAAGTAAGTGTTTTAATCTATCCAACTTCTTCATACATCTCACAAATCCTTCGGCAGTAAGTATCTACATGCATTCATTTCTGAAATTATTGCTTAAGAACATCTTTTACAAACATTAAAGTGAAACTGGAGTGGACCACCCAAGCTCAGCCAATCAGAGAGCTGCTTTTGACTATCGACGAGAAATACAATTCTTTATTATTAGCTAAAGACGATACACATCAATGCGACTTTGACATAAATGATTGAATAGAATAGACACAGATTAACAACAAATGAAGACAGGTATTCCAGCTTTACAAGAAAAGTCCAAAAACGGTAAAAAACAGCAGTATGCAAGCTTGTGTTTTAGCTCAGTATTGCAACTTAAACAGTCCAAAATATAACATATTGGTCCAGGTGTCATAAATTTAAACTATTGTTAAGGCAGGAGCATAATAGGTTTTCTTTAAGAATAGTTAACATTAATTCTATGTTACAAGATGTTCCCTTTAAAGCTATCATATTTTCAAACCACAATGGTAGAAGTCTGGTCATAAGAATTGAAAAAAAATATTCTAAAACTACTATCAAAACTAGAGACTCATTTGAACAGTGTTGAAAATTACATGAACAATGCAGACTCTGACTTTTCCTGTGCAATTTATGAATCATCTTCAACTGTATCAGGACTAGTATTAAAGTTGGGGTCACTAACGTTTATGTTTTCCATGAAAAATAGACACATGAGCACTGTCTAAATTGAATAATGAAGAATTTTAGTTCTCATCAGAAGCCGAATGCTGTGCTAGGGTGGTCCTCTTTAGTTTCACTTTGCTGTTTGTAAGAAATGTTTTTTAAACCATAATTTTAACCAAAAATGAAGACATGTCGATATTAACCATGTGTCAAAAATCTTAAAGGAGACTGGAAGTTGTCAGATTTAAACCCTAATTCATGTTTTCAGTGTAAAAATCAGCTAACCTACCTTGAAGACATAAAGTAAGCACTTTTATTTTGCGATTGAAACAACAAATTATTGTATTACAGTGTTAATACAATATGTAGTGACAATCAAATCTATCTTGAAATGTTAGCATTGTCAAATAATCCAACTTTATTTGTACCCTCCTCTTAGAACAAATTCACATCAGATGTCAGAAAAAAGTTAGAAGTACAGTAAAATCTACCAAACTTATTCATCAAAGTGATTAACTAGGTAGATAATTAGGTAAGAGACGTCAACTTACTATTCAGTCCTGTTGATGTATGTATGTGGGCAGGGTCTTAACTTGAGTGATTCTAAATTTAACTCAACCTGTCTCTAGATTTAAGTCCAGAAACTAATGGATGGATATGAAGGATGACATTGTACATTTGGAGGAAAAGTCATAGCAGATCAAACAAAAACTTTCAAAATTCAAGCTGTTCTAAAATGAATGATGTGGAAGTGGTTCCAACCAGAATAACTTCAGCCGCACAAAGTTGCAGCAAACAATCTAGAACAAGGATATATAAAGCCCCAAATAAATAAATACAAAAATAAAAATGTGTCTAGATTAATGTGTTTAGCATAGAGTTTACTTTTGTGAGACAAATCTATTTTTCAAATTTAATTACCGGTATAAGCATATGTAATATTACTTGGCAGTACTATTTAAAAATGCTGTTTCAGTTAAATTATATTTGGTCTACTGGTTAAGCTTACTATTGTTGTGAGATTAGGCAAGACCCACTTCAGTTGCTTTGTGTCAACATATCACTTGTCGCGGAGAATAATGGATTTTCAGCAGCTCATAAATCTATTTCCAAAGAGAGTGATTCTTTGTTTACCAAATAGCCTGCAATTCCTAGAAATGGCATTGTCCGCAATCACTTTACAAGCGCACAAAACTAGTCAAGACACGACAGATATTGAGCTGCAAAACTGCATTAGAATAAAACAAATATATGTATATGCTTGTTGACCCAGTGTAACTTAAAAGTCGTGTAGCTGATTTTCACACGGCAAACACGATTTAGGTTTTAAATCTGACAACTTCTTCTCATATATCTTTTGACACATGATTAATATCGACATGTTTTCATTTTAGATACATTTTAGATTTTTGGTCGCTGATTGTGTGCAAAAACCGTGACTGTTTTGCTGCGGTGGTCAAACGCTGTCAGTGCATTTTCAGTACACGCCGACGTCACATCGAGTTGCCCCCACAGCCAAACCACCCAGACAGGCTGTAAAAACTTCTCCTTCTAATGCTGCTATGGCAAGTTGGAAAGCGGTTATCTGCTGCGCAATGACATCATTACTTATCTAGCTCAGATGGATAAGAAGCAGGTGAAGCGCAGTGCAAGGGGTCAGAGGTTCGAATCTCATGTCAGTGTCTGTTTTTCTCCTTTCAATTTTAGAAAATACTCACATGAGCTCATGTGCTTATGTAAAGGAAAGGTTTCATAAATATGTTGCAAAGTCAATAAAAAAGAATCTTGAAACTAGGCTTGTGCTGTACAGCCTCAGCAGCTATAAACCTCACCCGTATGTCAGTATCGCTTCAACAGAAAACTCGAATCAATCGCAGAGCTCACTGCCCATATTTCGTGCTGCCAATCAATGCCTGTTCACACCCACTGGGTGTCCTGAAAAGGCCTCGGGGGGTATCCTATTTTTGCGAGTCTGTTTGAGGTTCAGTTGTGGGCGGAGTAGTCTCTGATCGCGTGTTTAGCCTCACATTAGATATACTATCTTCATTTTTTAGACTCATTTAACCCACATAACCAAACAGAAACAATCTTACCTGTTGTGTCCCTGTGGAGGTCTTACTCTTGTGGATTTTGTGCAGGCTCCGTGTCGCGCTGAGCTGCAGAGGGCTTTGGACCGACTCGCCTCCAACACTCGCACCCACGATGACCTCTTCACCATCCCCATCCCGAACTGCGACAAGAACGGAGACTTCCACACCAAACAGGTCAGCACTCTGCCAAAAGCACTAAAGGAGGGACATATGGGTGTCAAACAGCTTTGCTTAAATTAATAGTGCTGCAAAGGGTGAAAGGTAGTCATAGGTATTTAAATCTGTTTTGATTCCCACCCAGAAGTCATTTTCCATCTGCCAGAGAGAAAATAACTGGGATAGGAGTCGAAACATCTTGATTTAAAAATAGTGTCCAGATGGATACCTTTAAAACCTCATTCTTGGACAACGTTAGCAATAATAGAAATCACATTTTTAACACAAACCAAAGCTGATTCGGGGATAGATTAAGAAGATCATAGCGATAATGCATTTTTAGGTCACGAAAGTACTAGTGAGTCCTTGAACTTAAGCAGACAAGTAAGCTATGCTATGAAAAAACATATACAGTATATACGATTTCTTCTAAGTTCGACCTCTGCTCCAAACCACATTTTACAGACCGTGTAAATTGAATTTAATCTCTCAATCTTTCAAATAATTGCCCCAGTGCTAACAAAACCTTTTCATTTAAGACTCTGTAAAGAAAACTTAAAAGTGCACTATAGCTTCATGCAAATGTTAGTTCTTAGGGTGGAATGTTTCTCAGTATGAAAATTAACTGATCTTTATGCATTGCATGTTACTTTTCGTGAGGTCGACTTTCCACAGATCTTACCCTTACCTTGACCTAGCCACAAACATTTAATATCATACTGTGGGACAATCTCTTGACAAAGGCTACACAAAGGCAAGCAGGTTGGAGATCTTCCAGCAAAAAAGTTAGACAGTGCACCTTTAAACTTCTGTTACAAGAGAAATTTAAGTGTGAATAGTAAGTATTCAGTTGATTAGATTAGCATGATTCTTTATCCCCCTGAGCAGCCCCAAAAATGTGAAATATTTCAAAAGTATAAATATTAGGAATGGTAAATATTTGGCAAATTTGTGGTTGGAGGGAAGAATCTGACTTTCAAACTGACAGATAAAAAAAGAGTAAAAACATTGCTGACATAGCTGCAACGTTTTACTGACTACCGGTAAATGTGACTAGTTGATTTTAATCATAATCATACTTTGATAATCACAATCGTTAACTAGACTCTAAACTTGTAGAAAATACATTTAATAACAAAAAACTAACCTCAGCAGCAGTAATAACTTACAATATCAATAAACTATACAACGTTTTTATCCATAATGACGCTTTTACATAACTATTCTCCACACTAGTGTTTCCCAACCAGTTGTAAAGAACACAGGGTGCAAAAAGTGAAATTGAACATTATCAACCTAAAATGTTACTTATAGTCATTTTTGAGGATTTGGGGTTTACATTCTAATAAAGAAAAAATAATGCAACTTGGAAACCCATTTGTTTAAGAAACCAAGTTAGGAGGTACTTGTGTGAGATAGGGCTGAGCGATATATCGATATATATCGTATAAGAGATATGTACTGGACAAGATATGAATTTGGCCATCATCACTATCGAAAAAAGTCTAAAACTGATGAAAAGCAGTTACAGTGACAAAGAAAAGTGACAAAGAGAAGGAGAAGATCAATTCTATTTTCATTTTGTTGTGATAGTGAAATAATAAACTTGTGCTATGCATTGAATTTAATTTTTCCAGCAAAAGATATGACTAAAATGAATGTATTCAATAAAAATTACATTTCTACTTTCGAATTAGCAGATAAAGACTTAGAAAAAACATTTCACTTAAAAAATTAATTTCAAAGATATTGAGATATATATTGTATATCGAGATATGAACAAAATATATCGAGATATTTTGTACATATCGCACAGCCCTAGTGTGAGACAAAGCTTAGAAGTTACTACCAAAAAGGTTTGGAATCACTGCTCTACACGACTTCAGTCCCAGGTTTTAACATTTATTTAACTAAAAATGTGTTTCGACAGCTTAATATTCAATAAAAATAATCACTAGCTGGTCAACTACTAAATGATCTTTTGTCCTTATTTCTAACCATTAACATTAAAGCATCACAAACTATTACAATTTACAAATTAAGCAAACAGCCAAATTAGAAAAGCTGCAGAGAAACAACACTTGCGTTCAAGATTCACCAATCACGTCGAAAAAAGCTAAAAACTGTCCTATAAAGCTACTTGGAGCATGAAGATTTATTCCTCTGATTGATTTTACAAGACTTGGAGCGATGAGACTCCGTTTCTGGGCCAGCGCAAATAAAAACACATTAATTTAGTCTGTTAAAGCCGCGGCTCTTTGACCACATCAGCTCAAACGCAGCAGATGAAACTATTGTCTTGAAATCGAGTTCAAGATCAACACAACATGTTTCCAAATGGCTGCCTTATGAGACCAGCCAGAGCCAAGACCCCTATTTATCTAAGCTCTCATAAAACTTTGATTTACACGCGAAAATCGAGAGCAGTGACGTGCGTTTGTGCAAAAAGGCAGCTTCCCGTTTTAACTGTAATGGCTTCATTGCTTTGTCGCATGCAACGGACAAGCTTCAGCACTGCAAAAACTGTTAAAATGTCTAGAAATAGGATGAGAATCTTAATTTTTTGACATTTTCACAGCCACAAATGTATTCATTTGTTGGAAATAGATTGGACTGGTTTAAGGTGCTAACGAAAATAAAATACATTTGTTCTTATAAGGTGTTGGATTCTGCGTTACTCTTAGTATCTTATCTTGTTTTAGTGCAGTATCTGAATATGTTTTGTATTTTATTTTTCCACAAAAATCTAATACAAATACTTATCTCAAGTGCAATTGTTTTCTTTATTGACGGATAAAAAGTGGCACAATGTAACCTCCTTGTCCTCATAGTGATGTTTTTGATATCTACAATATTAAACATTTATCTTGCATGAGTAATTTGCGTATTCTTTATTGATCAAAATAGCTTGCTGACAAACAGATTATGTGACTTTTTTATTTTCTATTGGCAAATCTTAATTTACTTCAAGCATTTAATCTTTCTAGTTAACTTGATCTTTTTTTACCTCACTGGCAAATTTGCTTCAGATTTTTTCTTTCCTCTACACAGTGTTTCACTTATATCTTTTCAAAGTCAGAGCCATGTGAGTCACTATATGACTCTTCTGGATGAGATCTGATTTGTTGTGCAGACGGCGGTAAGCCTGCTTCACATTTGTGTCTTAAAATTTCATCTGAAAAGCTTTAAAAACAGACCTATAGACCTCTACTGCGCATGCCCTATGCAGAAAGAGACACTGTCCATCTAGTCGGCTGGGGAAACTTCTTTGATTAAAACAACAAAACTGGACCAGAACGAGAATGGATCAGGAATGAACCAGTATGATGGATGTCTGGCTCCTGAAGCTTGAGACGTTGTTTTTTTCACTCACTTGAATGTAACGTCTAAGAGTCGTAGGATTGAATTTCATTCCCAAATGTTGATTTTAAAAGTATAACTTTAGTTTTTTTCCTCACAGTGATAAACTCTTGTAGTTAGCGACAACAGCGCTGGCTAGTGTTGCTGCTACAGCTTGTGTAAATTAGCCACTGCGCTTTCTGCAATCCGGTTGAGCGCGCATCTCTTGTGTTGATAAACAAATAATCTCTCTATTGTTTCCCATTATTATGTACTGTATATATTTCCCATGTATTCAGTAAATGTTGTCAGCCATTTACATTTTGTCCATTGTACAATAAAGGTCCGTTGACTTATTGCTCAAAACTGCAGAACTGACAAGTAACTGGTCTTTGTTGTAAATGTAAATTTAACAAGCTGCAGATTTTAAAAGCCTTGTTCATCTTAGTTGGAACATGACAACTTTGAACTTGCTTTATTTGGAATTGAAATACAGTAGGTGGTAGATAACACTTGAGTATCAGCTGCATGGACAATACAAGATTACTCAAACATGCATGAATGAATCCAAATACAACTTTGAGTAAACTTATGATGAGAAAACACTGGCATAAAGTGAATTTTCTACACTTTAAATACATCCTTTATCACAATTTGAAAGTTAGGTCCACCAGCTTTAAGCAATTACCTTTGGTCAAAAGTACAAACTGACATGAATCGTCTGAACTCTAAAGTCTTTTAACCAAGGAGAGATATGCACATTTTGCAGTGTAGATGCAGTAACTATTTTGCAAGTTTAACCGTCTCGAGATAAGACTGGAAGAATGAGAATAAAAGAGTCAGAGAAGATAAGACTCAGGCGTGGAGCTGTGGAGCAATCAAAGACGCAGAGTCAGAGATAAAGGAAAGTTAGGTTCACGTGTGGGTTTTGTAACGTGGTTAAAAGATCGTGTTCACAAGCATCTGTTTACTGTTTAACTCTAACTGTGATAAAGCCCAGTGGGGGAATTACAGGTCACGGAGGACGACTGGGAATCATTTCATGGCAGACACAATTCTTAAACTGTTAACACTGACTTTTATTAGTTAATGAGAAGATTTTCCAAGAAGTGAATAATGGCTGGGAGTTAAAGCAGTTAATTTTTGCTTAGGTTGCAGCCTTCTCATGCAGAGTTCTACTTACAAGGTGGAAATGGTAGATTTTTGCACCAGATGCCCAGGTTTTTACTGCGTACTGAGCTTGGGATTGTCTCGTTATGCATCATAAGCATTTTCAGCAAACCTAATGTTAAACTAATACAGGTTTTAAAGGAAACATTTTATGCAAAATAAATTTCATGAGCTTGTAATCTTGCTCCAGCAGTATTTCATCTACATAACAGTGCTCAGTGCTGTTTTCACCTATCACTATACCGACTCATTCTGTTTCCACTTGGATAACATGGATGTTATCCACTTAACAGAACCTGTTATGTAAAATCTACTTTTCTGAGTTTTTAACCATGTTACAACAGTGTCGTTTCATCATTAGTTTACCCAAAGTTGTATTTGGATTGATTGATTCATGCATGTTTTAGTAATCTTGTATTGTCCTGCAGCTGATGCTTCAGTGGTCTGAAAATCATTGTCTTCACCTACCACCTATCCCCGCCCACTGTTTTTACTTGCAATATTCAAACATTAGGATTGTGAGAAAAACATGAAAGGTTCAAAATTGTCATTGTTGTTTCCAACAACAAAAAATAGTGATTTTTACATCTGTGGCTTATTAAAGTTATATTTTACAATGAAGAGGCGGGGCTTTTCAGTTCTGCAGTTTTGAACTGGAAGTCATGGACCTGATTCTATTTCGAAGTCGTTTTACTAGTTTTTGTTTTTGCAATGTACAAAATATAATTATTGATGTACTTATGCTATAGTTTCTTCCTAAAAATACAGAAAAATGACAATAGGTCTCTTTAATTAGGAATTTCTTTTTTTTTTTAATTAGGTATTGTAACTTGGCCAGTCAGATTGATTTCCTCGTGATATTTGTGAATTCAAAAACTCAAGAGAAATCTTTTTGGATCCCACCAGCCCGATTGGTTTGGAGTCTAACCAGTGATTTACAAGCCCAATCACATGGCAGGAGGTAGGTGGGGTGAGAGGGGTAGGAGGTTGTTATCAAAGACGACAGCAAGTAGTATTTGAATCAGGCAAGTTTATGTTGCTATTGATTCTGTTTTAGCAGAAATACTTTTACTTTTTGAAAGAAAAGTGACACTTGTTGGATACATCAATACGATTTGTTGCTTTGATTGTTTAAGCACAAACTAAGAGACGCAGTAGTTAACAAGTCACCCAGTCAGCTCGTAGTATTTCATTAACCGTCATTTTATTAAACATTTTCCACTGAAAAAGTTCCAGATAGATAATGTGGAAGAACTCAAATCAACACATACCGATCTGATGTGAAGCAGGTCAGACTAGTAGATGTCGGGTCGTAAAATGTTCGAAGATTGAGTCGGGTCACCACAGTCTGAGTGAGCAGTGTTGGACTGTCTATCTAAGATAATTAGAGGTTCAGAAATGTTTAGTAGAAATGCTGAGGTGTCAGTAAAATTAATTACAGTAAGGCATGAAGGCAGAGTGGGCAAGACTCTTGCCTCACAGCAAGAAGGTCACAGGTTTGACTCCTGCGCAGCCCGGACCTTTCTGTGTAGAGTTTGCATGTTTCTCTCTGTGTCTAGGTGGGTTTCCTAAAGGCACTCTTCTTTCCCCACCAACTAAAACATGCACATAAGAAAAAAATCTGAAATAAATAAATAAAATTCAATAACCAGATAATGTAATAATGTTTAAGCAGTGATTCTAAGAATATCAATCAATGGCAATATTGAGCAATAGTTCTATTTTGTAATAAAAATTAACTTCTTTTCTATAAACAAGAAGTGTTTTAACAATCATTGTAGTATTTAAGCATCGTTGGTCACTCACTGTGCTCCTTGCCTGTGCTTAAAGACATACTGTACTATACATTTTGCCAATATGACATCTGTGTCTGATATTTTCCTGATCTGAAGAAGAGTGATAAAAAATATTCACATTTATACATGTGAGAATGTAAATACATCCAGATGAGCACCAGATAAACATTATAATAAACATTGGCTTAAACATTGCTGAGCTCTTTAGTTGCAGCTCTGACGTTTTCTCTAATTTGCTTGTACTCGTTTGACCCTCTCTAATCGTCCCATATGGTTCCTGCGCCGACGGTGTGACTTTCTGTTCCCCTTTTTCTCTCCATGGCTCTTTGAACATTTTGTACTAGTGGAGCAAATATAGTTAACGTTCACAACGGGAGACCTGTTTAATCAAATTACTGGCGACATTCTCACTTTGATTTTTTTAACCTTGAAAAAAACATGCTTGTTTTCAAATTTCAGTGATTCAATTTTTTTTTAAGATGTCAAGATTAATTTGGATCAACTACTAAAACCTCGCTAATAAGGATTGCTTCGAAAACCTAAAAATAAAAATAAAAACAAAATTAAATAGTATTAATGTCCACATCCTTCATAAAAATGCACGTCATATAGTGACTCACATGGCGACACGGTGGCAGAGTGGATAGCGCTCTTGCCTCACAGCAATAAGGTTGAGGGTTCGATTCCCGCACGGGCCAGGCCTTTCTATGTGGAGTTTGAACTTCCCTGTCCCCATGTTTGTGTTCACACAGCAACAGTTTCTGAAAGTGGGGTTAAAAAGCTTTATGATTAGCACCTGTATATTCTGAAACATTTAAACATGTACAGTAATTTGTTGGTGTTAGGAAAGTTGTTTTTTCCCTTCAACATAAAATGATTCACAAACTATGCACAAAAGTTAAATCAGTCAATCAGAGAGCAGTATTTGGCTCTTGATTAGAACTAAAACTCTTTATTATTCAGTTCAGATAAAACTCTGTGGTCTTGTTTTTTCACAAAGTGCTGCATTTATCATATACTTTTTAGTGGAAAGCACAAAGGTTACAAATTTAAAACTAAAAAGATTAGTTACCCCAACTATAAGTAATATTTTTCAAGGTAAAGGGAATTTGTCTAAATTTGAGACTATAAAACATGTTCCCAAACAAAGTTAGTGTTGTAAAATTAGTTTTTGTCACCAAAAGTTCCTGGTTGGACTGAAAGTACCTGCCCCAAAGCAGGAGTTAAAAAAGTCCCTAAAATGTGACCCCAGTCCATAATTATGGACCAAATAAGTACTCGGAACTGAAAAAAGTGAAAAAGTTGAAAAAAGCAGTGGGAAAAGGCCTTATGTCTTCTAAATATCTTCCTTTTATCTCTGCTGTTCTTTTACCAACCTGTTTTCCTGTGTCCCGCTGCAGTGCCACCCTGCCCGCGACGGCCAGAGAGGAAAGTGCTGGTGTGTGGATCCCAAAACGGGCCTGAGGATCCCGGGACCCCTGGAGCTGCGCGGGGACTTGGACTGTCACCAGCTCGTGTCGGCCACACTGAGGGACTGAACCGCAGGGGGCGCCGTGGAGAGAGCAGCGGCAGATGAATCCTAGTGGTGCTTTTAGGAGCAGTTCACACGGAGAAGGACTTCGCCCCCAAAAGCCCGACTTTTTACGAGGGTCACGGCATCTGCGCCCATGAAACAAAAAGGAAACCGTTGACTTTTTGGCTGTTTTATTTTTCCTGTGTGTGAGAGGGTGATGTGCGCACTTGTTGTGTAACGTTTTGGCTCTGTGAATTTGAGAATTTCTTTAGACGTGTGCTTCTAAAATACAAGTGGCAAAAATGTTAAGTTGTGATAAGTGTAAATAGGCAAAATGTGTTTTTCTAGTCTAGTCTAAACTCTCCAAAAACATGACTTTACTAAAGTTCTTTTGAGATCAAATATGGTTAACTAGAAGGCTTATAGATATGATTTTTTTACATAAGCAATGGGGATGGGACGATCGATTCTTGTCTCGATACCTGGGTCACGGTTCTGATAAGTTTTCGATTGTGTTAAGTCTCACACGAGCAAACTTTTTCTATGAATTCGTAAATAAAACATGCTTTTCAATTATTAATGATTCTACTGCTTTAACACAGTTTTTAGGGAAATCAGTCAGGAAAAATGCTCATATTTCGTTGATTTGTTAATCATTTTTTACGAAACAAAAAGGGACAGAATGACAAAACTCCCTGACAGTTAGGGGTGGGCCATACAGCAAAACATTTATATTTCTTAGAGCCAGATCACAATTTGATTTTGTCATGGTTCTAGACTGTATTTTTCAATTGCCTCTGAGGTAAATAAAGTAACATGCTTTTTTTAGAAAGATAAATCCAGCTGTCATTCACTCCGAGCAGGACAAAGACATAGCGTTGCCAGATATCCAGAGAAGAACAAGCGACCAAGCTTTTCAAAACAACTCCAAAAACATGCAACCTCAGTCCTTGGATAAAAAGTTATGTCTTTTTTATATTCAAGATGACTTTTAAACATGAAAATATGCAAAAAATCCATGGTTCAATGTAGGGTTGCAACTAATAATATTTTAGTAACTGATTGGTTGGGCAATTATTTGAAATGAAATAATGTTGCTTGAGGATGTCCTGGATATTTAATTTTAGGGTTGTCAAAAGTATTGAAAATCAGATAATCAATAATCAATACTAAAACTGGTATTGAAACTAGATACTCATTTGATACTCATTGATACTTCATACTTTTATATTTGGAGAGAATAATCCTGAGCTTTATCAAAGCTATGTTAAAACCAAAATGTTTAATGAAGAAAGTATTTATACTTTGTTAAAAATCTCAGTCTGTTGTAAATTTGATGTTAAAAGAGCATTGTTAATTATTGTGGTGTCATAATTATTATCTAGAATCAAAACTATTCCTTAGTATTAAAATTGACAACACTAGGCTCAGGCAAACTAGTTTTCACTTCAAAAACCCTAAATATACACAATTTTCATGCCATTTCTGTTCAATCTGAAGCTTTCCCACAGCTCATGGCGAGTTTGGAACCTAAAGAAAGATCAGTTATGATTATTTGATTACTAAATAGTTGATTAACTTGTTGCAGCCCTATTTCCATCATTAGTGTATATCTTTTCATAGATCAGTTCTTAAAAAAATGGCCAAAAATTACCACATTTATGACTGAAAGTGAAGCCCAGAGCAAGGCCGAAAAAATGTAACCGTCAAAATTCACTTTCAACAAAAAGAAGCCGAAAGTTTCTATAAAGAAGCAGACCTTAGCAACTCTGAAGACTGATCAATAAGAGAAGTAGTTGTATGTTTGAAAAGACAGATGCATCAAAATGAGAAATATACAATGTGACAATTTCGTAAAAAAGTAGACTATTAAATTTGATTTTTGTCACGATATTGCCCGGTCCTAATGACAAAACGCTGCTGTTTACTTCCTCTGTCTGAAAAATTACAAACATGGAATCAACCCTTCTCTAAACAGTGTTGGGCAAGTTCCTTCAAAAAGGTAGTATAGTTACAGTTACCAGTTATAAATACAACAAACCAGAAATATTAAACAAAAAAGAAATATCTTAAACAATATTTATAATTAAACAAGCCACCTCTTTGAGCACTTTGATGATTTTTGCAATCTCTGAAATGTGCATATAAAAAATACTAACACACACAACTCAACAGCAGCAGCAGCAGCAGCACTATTTTACACTCTTTTCCTCCAGCACAGTCACAACAACACAGGCCAAACCTCTGGACCAAACAGCACAGAACCAAACACACACGACAACAGAAGACAATAAACATGTGCACGCTTAAAACAGAGGAGAAAATAGAAAACTGCGGTAATTACGGCGATTCTGTAGAATCACTTATGGCAACATTTGTAAACTCCAACAGGCAAGTCGATATGTAAGCTCGTCTGTTTTTTTCCTTGTCGTGTTTTGGAACTCTGATTCTGATTGGTTACATTTGCAGTTTTAAGCCAATCAGCGCCTCTTCTCCGGCTTTCTTTTCCCGAAACAAACTCCTCAGCTGCTCTCACGACTTCTCTGATCACAGTCAAATAATGAGCCGCGTTACATGACAGTAACTATAATGGCACTATCAAGAACGCTGTTATACTTAAACGCGTTACTCCCAACACTGTTTCTAACCGCATAAAATGACAAAATACAGCTCTGGAGGACACATGAGGATCAAACCTAACACCAGAATAGAACAGAAACACCAAAGTATTAAACGATTCGATACTATTTCATATATTGTTCCATCCCTATGCACTGTATCTAACAACTCAATGTCACGACCCCTCTTGTTAAATCAGATTTATATCGGTCTCCGCAGATGGCAAACAGGCTGCAGTGATGAAGTGAAAAGAGTGGAATAAGAAAACCACAATCTCCTGTGTTAAATTGCCAAATGCTACGCTGTTGAGTTTTACTGCACCAAAGTGAAAATGATATCCTTGACAGACATTTGGTTAAAAAGCCAACAGAGACACATTACTGTAGCAGAGCGCAGTTGTTGTCCAAAAGCCTGGAGCAAAGCAGGACTCCAACACTGAACACTGCTGATAGTCTAATCGTATTCCTACAGCCTTTGTTTCACTGCAGAGGTTTTATGACACGCCTTGACACATTTTCTAGCTTCATCTGAAGGAAGAGGTTCAGATTTTCTGCAGAGGAAGTGTGCCAAACCTGTGAAGTATTAAAACAATGACTTAAGTGTTGAAGGGAAGGTGCAGAGATGAGCACATGTGCAAACATCTGCTTCAGCCCTGGGTAAACCATTCCAGTTATTATCACAGTAAATATCATCCAAACAGAGCAGCTGAAGGAGACCTGAGAGCTCACACCAGGCCTGGGCTGAGTGACTTTCAAAAGAGTTAAAACTAGTCCAGTTTCAGAGGTTAGTAGAGTAGACAATCTCTGTACTCAAGAAAAAGTAAAGTTACCTCTAAGTAATATCACTCCAGTCATGGTACAAAGTGATGGTCCAAGAAATGACTCAAGTCAGAAAAAAGTACTCAAGTTAGCTGTAAGAATAACTTTATAAACACACCATTGACGTAAATGCATCTTGTCTTTTAAAAAAACAGACAAAAACATTTTAATTGTGAAAAATTAAAAAAATTTGAAGGAGCTGTGCAAAAAACACAACTGGGGCTGCAACAATTAATCACAACTAATTGATTACTGGATATTTTGTCAACTATTGTTTACGTAAGTAAGTAAGCTAACTGCAGGTCCTGCAGAACTTAAAATGAACTTGAAATCAATGTGTCTGTGTACACTGACCTCTGAGGATGTAGTCTGCAGAAAGAATCCACGCGAAGTCTATTTTTCCTGAAGACTGCAGTGGTCTGATGTGGCTTTCAAGTTATTGTCAAGCATTCTCGTGAGAATCTTAAGGTGGCCCTGAAGGACAAAACACAAACACAAATTTGAAAACATGCACCCAAATTCAAAACCACAAATGCAAATAATAAAAACACAAATTTGAAAACACACACCAAACTAATCCAATTTTAACCCTTTGGGGCTACCGTAGAATCTACCTTAGTCTGCGTGACTTTGGACGAAAACAAAAAATAAAGGCTAAATAAATAAAATAAAATAAAAACACACTGCTGTGGACTGGAGCTGTGTGACAGGCACTTTGCAAGAAATCTGCACGTGTCTTGACCCAAACTCGCCTCAACGTCAGTGTACATCCAGCGTTACTTCATGAGCTGAAAGAAGTCAGAAAAAATATTAATTAGTCCAAGAGGAGATTGAAGACCTGAAAATGTAAAATTCAAGTTCAAATACTTTTTTTTTTTTTTCAACTATGTTCTCTAGCGGCACCTCTTTTGCTTCACATCAGTCATTTTCTCAATTATGGGTCTTGACCTAAACAACTAACTGAATAATAGAAATCATTATTAGCCTATTAGTTGCAGCCCTACACACATTGCACATTGTCAGCAAAAACATATATTTCTGTGATTTAAATTTTCTCACGGGGGAAGAAGTGAGTAAAAGTATTATGCTAGAAAACTACTTTGAAAACTACTCAAGTAAACAGAACACTGCCCACACTTGGACTCACACAGGGTCACTTTAAATCCCCCTGCAGAGATTTCGATATTATAAAGCCATGCCAAGGAACAAATGGTGCTATGTTAAAGGTGTAACTTAACCCCTTTAGGCTCATAATGTAGTGTTGTGCATAATGACTGCAAGTGCAAAGTGTGAAATAACAAAATGCTTAAATCTTATCTAAACACAGATTGTAGCCAAGTACACATGAACCCATAAAAGGCAGCAAAGAATGGTAAACGCTGTGTGATTCACGTAGCTTGAGCCAAATGTTCTCTTTCCAAAGACTAGAAGAAGTATTTTTTTTTTGTTTTGTTTTTAAGATAAAACAATGCATCTGTAAGTTTTAGAAAATAGGTTATTTCTCCAAGGTGTTGACTTGTTTTTTTATTAAATGAATGTCTAAGCTCCAGTACTTTGTGTTCACTGTTGCTAAATATAATGTAATTCTCGACATTTCTGTACTATGTTATCACTATATTTGTTATGTGTACAGCAAAAATTAAACATGCATGTATACAAATGGATCCGGGTTGGGACAAAATAAGCTTTGTCGACTTATAATTTAAAATAGCATATACAGTAAATGAACTGATCTGAACTGGAGTTGTTTACTAAATAAAATGTACACAGTATATGTCAATAAAATGTATAAAAAGTTAAGACAATGCTGACATTTTTTGTGGTTAATGGATGAATGAGGTTAAGGCTATTAGTGTTTGTACTGTATGTTGAATTATGCCAGTGTTTCGCAACTAGGGGTACAGGGACTTATCAGGTGGTGCTGGCATGACTTCAGCTTTAAAGGAGGTGAAAGGAATGCTATCTTAATTTTAAAATGTTATTTGTGGTCAGATTTGTTAAAGTTATGAGATACTTGCAGTGTCAGACAAAGATTAGGAGGTAGTCAGGATAAAAAAGGATGAGAACCACTGAATTATGCATTATAGGCAATCGTAAATGTTGTTTTAATGACATGCACAAATCAATATCAAGTGCATTGTTCCAGTAAAAAATGCTACAAAAATAGGTCATTTAATACAAAATGAATGAATGATGAATGAATGATTTATTTATATAGCACATTTACACAAACACGTCTTCCAAAGTGCTTCACACAGTAAAACCCCTCCCTATTCAGTGATAGAAAGCAGCCCTGGAGCAGCTCAGCAGACACCTGGCGCCTCAACCTCCGACCAACAACAAGTGTTCCCTAACCTGCACGTTATTGGTTGGTGGGGAAACCGGAGTGTCCGGAGGAAACCACTCAGACACGAGGAGGAACATGCAAACACAAAAAGGTCTGGGCCGTGTGGGAGTCGAACCCACGATCTTCTTGCTTGTATTTATCGCCATTTTAAGCTAGCAGATAGCAACTAGCTTAATCAGGCATTTACGGCTTTAAACTGTAAAAATATAGTTTTACAATAATTTGCTTTGTTGAAATCTGTAAGGGAATTTTGTGTTTAACACTTTAGTTTCGTCTGTTTAATAAAATTTTCAATACGAATAAAACAATGTAAAAGAAGTAAAGCTAAAGGTACGAATCGGGTCTTCCGGTACGAAAGGGGCCGTGACAGCGCTATCTGCTCTGCCACAGTGCCGGAAAAAAGTTCAGCTCAAAATTTTCAAATATGGTTACCAAGGTGATACTTCTACATTTTTATTTATTTTATTTTTTTGTTTCACACTTCTCTTAACTATCCTAGACTTGAATAAGTCTGTAGATAGGTTTTAATACTATTTTGCTATAGTGACATTATATTTACACAATTTGCTTTCATCGATATTGCCCAACCCATCCTATAGTCACAACAATCTGCATCATACATGCATACAATAAAAAAAACAATCTGTGCAGAGATTGTGGTTGTCTGTAGCCTTCTACATCTGAGAAAATAAATGAAACACAGCACAAAGGAAATAAACAGGAAATAAGATTTATGAACCACTGACTGGAATATATGACTGTAAAAGAATCAAAACAAAAACAAAAGATTTAATACATAGGTTTATGAAAAAAGGGTTAAGGGATTTGTGACATTTACATGTAACAGGAGTGCACAGTAGCAGAGTGGTTAGAGCTTTACAATAGCCTGGCTCATGCGAGATGGATATGTGTTCTACTCTGATTTGAGCTCTTCCACATTATCCATCTGGAACCTCCCCAGCTGAAAGCATTTGGGAAAAGGCGGGATGTTTAATGAAATACTTCGAGCTGATTTAACTTAGTGCCCACCTCGATTAGTTTGTGCTTAACCAATCACAGCAACAAATCAAGTATCCAATAAGTGTCACACATTGACACCGCTCTGTTCTTATTTCAAAAAATTCGGCTGGTGGAGGCCCACATGTATTTCTCAAGTTTGTGATTTCACAACTTTCTGGCTAGGTGACCAATAAGAAAATTGTGGGCTTGAATCTCAGCCCAGGTACTTCGACTTTCTCCCACCTTCAAACCATGTATAGGCTAATGTAATATCGCATAGGTCAGTTGGTGACACTGTAAAATTCCCCAATGAATGAAAGAGTGAGAGTGACTGTGTCTATCTCTGTGTAAACCCTGTGATGAGTTGAGTCTCTGGAATGGCTTCAGTCACTCAAGAGAACAAAAGGTAGAAGAAGAATAAAAATATCAGCTATTTAGAGATAAGGCATCACTTCATTTCTGTAAAAGTGGTCTTTGTTTAGCGCAGTGGGTCCTAGTTTTATAAAAAAACAGAAGAAACATCAATTTTTAGATTCTGTGAGAGATATGAAGGCTGACCAAGTCTTTTCTATGTAAACATATAATACATGTCGATCAGTAACTTATATTTTTGTCTTTACAAAACACAAAATTGAGCAAAGGCATCCTAAAATTTAAACCAGGTCAACAGGTCTTTTCAAAACTACACATCACCTCTTCACCGAAGACTAACTTGGGAAAGTGGTTACATGACAGTTTTGAAGCTTCACAGTTCAAAACTTAGAGTCTAGAGTGAATACAGCAAGCAGACCCGGATATATAGGCGGAAGGTGAAAATAGGAATTTTCTGAGCACTTGAGCATCAGCTGCAGGACAATGCAAGATTACTCAAGCGTGCAGAAACAATTTGAGTAAACTAATAATGAGTGAATGCTGTTATAACATGGTTAAAATCATCATATTTGCATTTTACATAAACATGTTTTGTTAGTGAGAAAAAATAGGTAAATTCTATAACTATAAAACACCTGACGCTTGGTTTATTATGAACGGACTAGTGGCAGGACATATGCCTGGAATGTGTCCCAAAGACCATTATATCACAATAATTTAGCTGCTAAAAATACCTCGGTAGAGTAAACTTTCAGCTCTGCTTACTTCCACTGCCTGCGTCTATTTTAGTGAGTCTTATAGGCTTAAGAAGCGGGTATAAATCTGCGTTACAAGAACAAGCTTTGCAAGTTGCTCCTTGATTGATTCAAAATGTGACAGGACATGTTCTGTCCCTGAGCACCCACAATCCCCCAGCTGTGCCCCCGGAGGCCTATGAACACAGTAGCTTACCATTGACATGTGACCGATCCACAGGTGTCCAAATCCTCGCTAAGACCTGGCTTATGGACGATGCAGTGAGAATGGGCCGCCACACCTGCACATAAGATAACAACAGTGTCCAAATGCATATTACACAAAACACAGGTCAAGCAGAAGTCACAAATGTTCTCAAGTGAGCAGGACGAACACAAACACAATGGGGTCACAATGAACACAACCAATTAACCCACCCCAAACAAGTGTATGGGACGTGAATGGGCCGAGATGGAGGGCCAAATCCCGCTGGCTTTAGTTTATTATTTTTAGGGAGCACACTATTACCAGGGTGGCTCTGGAACAATGCGAACAAGAATGCAAAGTATTTCTCTTCTAACAACAAGACTGTGGAGAGGAGGACAAGTTCAGTTTGCACAGCAGCTCTGGAGCAAGTGAGGTGTTTTTAATGCAGCCCCTGTCACGGTGACATAATAAATCTCCTATTACATGTGTATATAACGGTCATATAATCTAACATTGGCCCCAGAATCAAAAGCTTAACATATGCATTTATATATCAGCATAAAACTGTACGAAGACATTACCATCTTTTAATTAAATCCAACAGTGACACATTATATTGTGTAGTTGATAAAAACTATTTTTACCTCTGTTGACCTATATTCTCTGTTCCTAAATTGTTTCTCTAAATCTTTGAAGGTGTTTAGATCCTTTCACAGAAGAAAAACATTGAATGACTTGAAAACTGTAAATAATCATTAAACTGATGACATAATAAGTTGTGTAGCCTAAAAATGTTTGATTATGATATGGTAAGGTGTAATAAATTAACCTATAAAATGTCAGAGGCCCAGTGCAGCTGACAGATTCATTGGATGAACACACCATAAAACCTGTTTACGGACATAGCTGTCTCTTTAAGGGTCTGCAATAAAACTTAATAATGGGCACATATTGCCAATAATGAAAGCATAGTTGATGTTTTGTTTGAACATAGGTCAAGCAAGGACTATTACTAAGGGCTATAAATTCAGCATTGACTATTTATTATTGATTTAAGTGCAGCAGGCGGATTCTCAACACTGTCAGGTTCAGTGCTTTAGACACAGCAACAACAACAAACATATGATTAGAACATTTTATAAACTCTCAATAGTGATCTATACTTGGTCAAGTTACACATCAAAATTAGGGAATTTCAGCACTTTGGTCAACCCTGTTCATAAATAAAATTGGACTGGATATGTAATTTGTCTTTGTCATAGGCTACAAATCAATTAATAAAACTTAAAGCAAAATATTAAATCAAAGCTATAGAGCTGCTCACAAAGAATCAACTACACAATAATGCAGGAGATGAGAATGCATAGTTTTCTTTAAATCAGTTCTTTGGAAAGCTGTATATTGTAATGATTGTGAAATAAGGAGACTAAGATGGAGGTTTATGTTTTGGTAAATAATTTTGTGCTTGCATTTGTTTGTATTAGTACACTGTGCAGGCAGATAATACAATTTGAACCTTCTTGTCTTGTTTTCACTTTAACTCTTGTAAAAAATGTTAAATGCACTATGGCTATTAAACATTTTACACATTTAAAAAATGCATTAATTGCAAAGGATGTTTGGGACTGCCAATGAAAATTTCATAGAAATAAAAATGAAAATGTTAGGGGAAAAAAAAGGTTAAAATGACTCAAAGGAAATAGATTAGGTTCCCATAACAGTTACAATAAGAGGCTAAAATTAAGTGCTTAAATGCAGTTTATTGTTGTAATGCAAAAAGTGAATGGGTTAGGTCACTAAAAAATCAAAAATGTGAGAAATTATTCTTTAGATATTTCAAGTACAATAATTATATAGATGTATTATATGTAATGTAAATACACATATAACCTATAATATGTGAATACTGTATATTTAACAATGTTTGAAAACAAAAAATTATATAATTACTGTGCAAAAATGAAAATGTAATTCTCTCATTTTCAATCTTTGCCACCTGCTAAATCATGAATGAAAGTACAAGTATAATCGTGTTATGAGATTTATGTTTCTATGTCTTTGTGGTTTTAATGCATTTCAATGGTCATTTAATGAGGCTGCACTGCATTGACAGCTCCTCTGCCTTGAGCATCCGTGTTGTGCAAAGCCAGTGTAGTAATGAGCGGAGGGTGGGGGACGGTGCTGCACTTCTGGAAGATTCTGCAGGAAATCTTACGAGTGGACCCCATTTTTTCATCGTTTATTGTGGGGGGCTGCAGCTTGTAGCCTCATTCCTGCCCAAGCCATAACCTTCACGGCGATGGGGGCTTTTCAGGTGAGTTTACTACGCACAGCACTTCACCCCGATGCCGCATCTGACCAACAAAATACGCGATTATATATCATGTCTTTATTGCATGGGCTTAATGTTTTGCAGATGCCATTTTTCTTTGCATTGAGCAGGCTAGCCGCTAAGGACACGCACGCAAAATGACACGCTGATAAATTAATCACCTGGATTAAAGTAATAAATATTTATCTTAAGTCATATTGGTGTAATAACAGGGATAATGTAACAAATAAAGCACGAAGACGCCAATCAACGCGTGCCTTTCCACAAGCTAATGTTATCTTAGCAGCTGTGAGCTAGCCCTTGATACACTGGATATAATGTAGATATATAACCAAGTTAGCAACCACCGTGTCAAATTCACACTTTGACCTTGATTGAATCAATAAAACGTCTCGAAAATAACATCTGCAAATCCTGTAAACGCTGTCTCCAGTTTTATAATTCCAGAGAGGTGTCATGAAGCCGAAGCGTTTGTTGCGCATCGGTATTTTCAGGCTGTTGTATTGTGACAGTATGCTAATGTGCTAAGCTAGTTAGCACAGCGGGATACAATAAATGTAGAAGAATGAGTTTTGCCGCATAATCGCGCCTTGTGATGTAAGGCAGTTAATGTAAATAAAGTAAAAGAAAAGATCATATTAATAAAAAAAGATAAAATAAAAAAAAATAAAAACATACCAGGTATTTTTGTGATATGAACTATGCTAATAATTCTAATTGACATTTACATGGGAGTATGTTCTTTGTAACTGTTATGTAAAATTCATTTTCATAACTAAGTGTGTAATTACTTATAAAAATGTTGATAATAATTACTAGTACAATCTGATAACTAAGTACTTTCAATAATTAATTGCTTTTATACCTGAATGACCTCAGGACCAAAACACCATAATTGTCTGTTGGCTCAAGAGAATCAATTATATGGGCAAAATGGTTGTGACATCCTTTCATAAATTACAGTAATCAAGTGTAGCAATGTAACAGGATACAGTAACGACAGTACAAGATCATTCTTAACATACATGTTTAAAGATAAAGTCTAAAGTAACTATGCAGTGTACTCAGTTACATTTTGAGACATAATATTGTAATATGTTTCATTTTTCTCACTGTAATAGTATTTATGTATTACATTTTAGTAACTTACCCAACTGTAATACTAACAGTTTTTAGGCTCTATTGACCCTATTTTGTCCCGCCTACTTTTTAGGACATGCACTTCTGTTTAGCTGCATTTAGCCTGTAGATTTAGTCGATGGTTTATTTTAACTGTATTATATTTAATTAAATTGCCCCACAAGACAGACAGACAAACACGTTAGCTACTTAACAGAGCTAAAGGAAGTGCATCCAGCAAGTCGGACAAAATAGGTCAATAGAAGACTTGTGAGCATCAAACTTATTGACCCAAATATTTTTATGACTATTTCCATACAAAAACGTTCTACACAATAGGGTATTTTCATATCGTTACATTAATATGGTAGAACATACGCATTAGCCTACACATGTAAAAAAATATTTGTAGGAATTTGTTTTTAAAGCACAACTCAAGGTTATTTTCTATGAGATTTTGAGTAGAATTATACTCAGATCAAGACTGGAGCTTGCGGTTATTACTATTGGTCACTGTGGTGCTCTACCTCTAGTGTTCGCTTTACGACATTGTTAGCCCCAGTCCCTGCAGCACCTTTTGTTTCTATGGTCCTCACTTTATGTGTCAAACTCAAACTGATTTTTCTTCAACAAATACTTTGAATCTATAAAAACAGATGTTAAAATATGTGTGCAGCAATTATGATTTAAGGTTAGATATATAATAATTAATAAATCTGCCATTTGTTATTATTTTCCTCACATTTTAGTAAAAGCTTTAGTGCGTTTTGTGTATGAATTTATAATAGAAAGCGTTATTATTTTATTTGTGATTCTGCCCTATCTCCTAATGATATTTGTGTATTTACATTAATTCTCATAACATGTTACTGCACAATCATAGGATCAAATTACATTAATACAATACTTAAGTAAACAAGTATGCGATGAAGAATCATACAACTAAAACACTGCTGGTGCTTATCAATTTGCAATAGGGTATTTAGTCCAACACTATGTCAACACAGAACACAAAACCCTTTCCACCTACTTTAACTTGACCCCTGGAGCTTCTTTGTAATGTGTTGTGTAACCAAAACAAAGTCTGTCCTCCTCAAACGTGTCTATTATTTACAGTGTCAATGATTGGAATAGACTGACACCAACCTGTCCCTCCCAAGATGTCAAGTAAGAGTGTTAGTATCTATGTTTGCATTTGTTGTTTTACTGATTTGCTGTATTCATTTTAGACATTTTACATTTGTGGTTTGAACACTATACTGTCTGAACATTAGCTGTACAATCTATAGTTTTAAAAATAATAGGCTTTTTTGTCTTCAAACAGAGAGGCCATCCTACGCCCCTCCCCAGCCCCGGCCCCTGCTGCTGTGAGTATCATTATTTCAGTTTTCATCCACCCCAACAGAGAATTTTTAGTGATTCTTTTGAAAACATAAAAAACAAACAAACACAAGCTTCTATACAAGATTTGATCGTTGTAGAGCTACTGCAACAATTAAAAATTAAGTTATAATTTTTCTTAAAAGTAATACTAATATTTTTAATTATTTATTTGCCTGATATGTATATATATGTTCAGTCAGCAATTAAATAAATACATTTCTTCATTTTTTTTTTCTTTATGTGATTATTATCAGATTAAGATAAAATATGCTGGTTGAACAAACAGAATACTTAATGCTTTTTATGCTTTGAAGAATTAATTTAATCTTTGTGGTCTATGTTTTACAGTCTGTGCAAACTAGACAAAAGTAGTTCTAATCAGGTTGCTACATAGTTTTTAATAGTTTGGAATGTATATCGTTAAAAAGTGTTTATTGTTTTATTGAATGTATATTGTTTTGTTCTCATTTTCTACCATTTGCTAACCATTCATTTTTTTAACTTTGGGAAGTCCACAGAGACGACTGTTGTTGTGATTTTGGGCTTTATAAAAAATAATTGATTTGATTTGATATAGAGTCCTAAATTATACGAACACTAAAGTCTTTTCATAGATCAAAGTGTATTTACTGTGTGTGTTGTTTCTTCAAAATGTCTCTTTGTGATTTGTTTCCTTCAGCAAATTCCCAACACCCCTGGGTTTGTGGGGTACAACCCTTACAGCCATCTGGCCTACAACAACTACAGACTTGGCGGGACCCAAACCACCAACAGTCGAGCAACGGTAAATAATGCAAACATATGCAATATATCGATCAAATACTGGACACATGCTTTGCTGTTTCAATCTCTAAAAACAAAAGAGTTGTCAAAGGTTGTAGGTTAAACTAAAACATCCAACACAGTGAAGGTAATCAAATCTGAAAACCTTAAACATCCACTGTATAATTGTGCAATAGAAATGTCTTTTTCTCGTCATTTCAAACTCATCTGCCACTAGAGTGAAATGGAGACATCATTCTGTATTCAATCCACTTTCAAGGTCTGCTTTTCTTACAGCCACATTAAGAAACTCATGCCACAAGTGTTGCCATGGCATTACAGGCTTCTGCTCGGCACGCCACTGGCTGCTCAGCGCTAATACAGCCTCTGCATGAGAGCTGTGGTTGGACAGGCAAATAAAAGAGAGGAGGAAAAAAAAACAAAGTCTGTAATATTTTAATTTTTATACAACCAGCAGTGCCAAGACATTACAATGTTGTCATGACTAAAAGTGCACAATGTTACCAGTCATTGTTAAATATGTGTTTTATTATTTAAAATACATAGAAAAACATGATTTCTTCTTATGAGTTCACCCATTCACAAACTATTGTAACTGGTCTGATAAAGTGAATTATTTTACGCTCTGGACATTCTGTACGGTCTAAAGATGCAGTTTGTCTCCTACCACTGTATAAACAGGGTGACCTACGCAAACAGCACTCACCACTGTGTCTATTACAAACTTATTAAAAACTTAGGATTAATGTCATGCATGCCATAAAAATCTCCACTGTTTTCAACATTAGACCATTCTAATGATGTATGATGTCATGTTACCCCAAGCCTAATAGTTTAAACAAATTTAAATGACATTATAAGTCACTAATTACTACCAATTTCTCTTTTCCCTAGTGTGTGTGTACGCAGCCAAACCAAATTACAAAAAACTTACGAGAAACTTTTTAAAAGAAAACATTTGCCTTGAATCTTACAGCTGCTCCTTTGCGGTATGTTCAAGTAAAGAACTCCAGTCCATAATATCAATGGCAACCCCATTTTTCTTGAGTATATGTACTTCTTATTTCATAAATTACGATGCAAAAATTAGAGAGTTTTAAATCAAAGACGCAAATGTGACATGAATGCTTGAGAAAAATAATTACTCAAACTAAATAACTAATCACTCTAAATAGAAAACAGAGGCTAAATACGAAGTTAAGACAACATAATGGATAAAAGCTCTTATTAGTTGGTATAGCACAATATGTCCTCTTTAATGTCATAGTGTTCAACATTAGAAGTAACACTATAACATCTCCATTGAGCCTTCAGCAAAGCAACACAGCACACCTTTAAATGTGAGACTGATTAATAATGATGTTTTCTTCCATACACAGAGCCAATACAATTTTAATTGCATATATCATCAGAATGACTCACATTTGCAAACGTCTGCAACTGAAATCTTTTTTTTTGTCTGTTTCAAACTTAGAACTCCTCTGGTATAAACATCCCCAAACCGCCCAAGCCGCCGGACAAGCCTCTGATGCCGTACATGAGATACAGTCGCAAGGTCAGTTTTCATTGTGTATTGGTACATTTTGCATCATCATTGTGCTTTGTTGAAAGAAAGTGGTGATATGTTTGATAGCTTCTGCATAGGGCCAGTTATTTAGTCTTAGATAGTGTAGCTTAAGGTAGGTGTGAAGCCAGATTTAAGCTAGGCCAGGCCACATGACATAGTGGGATGTATCAACTTGGAGATGGAGCTTAAAGCACACGGCCTCCTCTGGTTTGTGACCTCTCTGCAAAGAGATAACTACTTATAGCCCCCTCCCACCCAACCCAACCCCACACCCATGTCTGGTTCTCATCACCAGGTTTGGGATCAAGTAAAAGCCTCCAATCCTGATCTGAAGCTATGGGAAATTGGGAAGATAATCGGTGGCATGTGGAGGGACCTCACTGATGAGGAGAAACAGGATTATTTGAATGACTACGAAGCAGAGAAGGTTGGTTGTTTTACAAAGGGTGTGTATGGGGTTCTTCTCATGGTTGACCAGTAGATGTGTCTCCAACAGTTGTGGGTCCCTCCCGTCATCATCCCTGCCTCTGTAACAGTCTACGTCTGTCCTGTCCTCGTAGGGCTGCAAGATATACACAATCACAAATCAAAATTGCAATTGGAATGGCCGCTATTAGTATATTGCACCATAACTCCCGTGCAAACAATTTAATAGCCTACATCTTATTCTAGTTCTGTTTTAGCTTGCTAATTCTGTAGTTTAGACATTTTCTGAATCGCATGTGGTCCTGCATGTGGCTTTAGCTTAATAGTTCATCTTCTATGTTAATGCACGCTCTTAATTATTTCTGTGTCAACGAAATACAACTATTACCATGCAAAAAAAAACAATATCTAGGCAAGTTGAAATGATTTGAATGAAAAACTAATTATCTGAGCAGATTTTACTTGACAAGTACAATTATCTTCCAATGGAACAAGACGTTTTGTACCTTAACTAAAAGGTTACATCTTGTTCTCCAAAAAAAGTAGTCTTTTTTAAACCTTTTTTTAATTGATTTTCAACAACTAATTGTCCTAAAACAACAAACATGATTTCTAAATTGCATATTGGACACCGCGAAGTAATTCTACATGAGAAGATGCAATATATCTGCACTGGATACAAGTTAAATTTAAGTGCACATCCTAGCAAAGGTTGTTCTAGTCTTATTTCTATTTGTGATTAGCCTTTATATATTAGAGCAAAATTGTTCTAGCAGCTTTCCATCTGTATTAATTATTTATTGAATCTGGTGATATCACATGAACAGAATCTTTCAAGACTTTTTAACTTGCCTAGATATTACTTTATAGAAAAAAAAAAATTCACAATTAGAATTCTTTCCAAAATCATGCAGCCCTATGTCCTAGTTTATCAAGCCGTGTTGCCTGCCTTTTCCGTGGTCTCCTTTTTTCTTTGTCATTCCTGTCATCTTTTCCAACCCTAGATTGAGTATAATGAAAGCTTGAAGGCCTATCACAACTCCCCAGCCTACTTGGCCTACGTCAATGCAAAAAGCCGCGCTGAGGCCGCTCTGGAGGAGGAGAGCCGCCAGCGACAGTCCAGGCTAGACAAGGGCGAGCCGTACATGAGTATCCAGCCAGCGGACGACCCAGATGGTAAGACGCTTAGATAAATGTCTCCCAAGGTTTAGATACAGTTTAGATACAGTCAGACGTGTAATTATGACGGGCAAGACCACACACCGCTGACCACTCACACGCCCATTCTCACTGTTTTCGGCTTGCACTGTCAGAAAACAAACACTTTTTTTCCTGTAAGATGGAAAATGTAATAGTCATTGTATCAACATGTAGAAAATATGTTTGTGGTTGTTCTATTTTGGAGAAATCTTAACTTTTTACTGAAAAAAATAAATTTAGAAAAGAAAAAATAGCCCTTAATAAAACACAGACATTTTAAACAGGCTGTAGTGGCCAAAGTAGAGCTAGGTCTTTGGAGGAAAAAGAAAAATTGGTACATTTTTAAAGAAGTTCCCAAATCTTTCAGGTCGGGACCCCCAAAATAACCATGCAACCAACTCGTGACCCTCACAGCAAAATAAAATAGACATCCCTAATCATTTCAAGTTGGAAAAACATTACATTTGGGTCAACCTGCCCTCATTATAGTAGTTTATTGTCAAACCTGATGCTTCCAGTTAAACAAACAGATAAGATACCAAGTCATAATTGTAAAATTACATCTTGAAATCATCTCACAACCTCCACTATGGGAATCATTGCATTATTAGGTCTTACTACTGTTACTGCCATATGCTTGATTTGCCTCTTGTTGATTAAATTGCACTTGTCGATTACTGAGATTACGCAAAGAAAGACTGACAATCTAACAGTCTTTCACTTTTTGGAACAGCCCTAGGTCAAAGTTCTTTCTTGCGTTCCAAATGTCAAAACAATTTACTGTGATTATTATACTTTTCAGTCTCATTTTGATCCCAAGAGCAGCTTTTACATTCTATCCCTTTTTGGACCAGACACATATGACTTTCGATGATTGAATAAATCAGGCTTAGCCCTTGTAAAATATGAAATAATTTAGCACATTGCAAAACTAGAAGTTCGTAGAGTTTGCGGTCAGTCTTTATTTTAACAACTTGTTTTAGCAACAAACCCAAAGCAAAACAAATGTAGGGCATTTCAGTTACACCCACGTTTAGGAAATGATGCTGCTGTCTCGGGCCTGATGCTCTCACTGCAGGACATAATGATGCACAGGAAAAAAGCTGCAGATAAAACGCAAATTGCTATTTAGAAACACCCTGGACCATAAAATCCCTGTGTCCCAGTGGGCTACACGCTCAAAAGACGGCACGTTCGGTACATTTGGGATTAGCTTGATTTAGCTCTGCAGGAGAGACTGCATTGTATTAGAAATCAGTCTTCTGAACATTCTGTCATAGCTGCACAATTTGAGCTTTGCAGTAAGTAATGACTTCATTTTCCAAGCAAAAGTAATCCAGTAATTGGCGAATACATTCAGAGCTAAAGAACATTTTCTGGTCAGCTGAAATAGCAGGCTATTTTCAAGGTACAAACAGTGGGTTGTAATTTATGTAATAGTTACATTTAAACATAATGGCCTATTCTTAACTTTGGCTGTGCAATTATGAGGTGGAGAAAAGGAATTGCATGCGGTACAATGACATAGAGTTGCGAGTGTGTCCAAATTACACTTCTTAACTTTGACATTCTCATGACTCCAGAATATGACGATGGGTTTTCCATAAAACACTCAGCTGCAGCCCGTTTCCAGCGTAACCACCGGACTGATCAGTGAGATCCTCAGTGAGAGCGTGGTCCCAGACGTTCGCTCAGTCGTGACCACGGCCAGAATGCAAGTCCTCAAACGCCAGGTCCAGTCTCTCATGGTGCACCAGGTTTGTAAAGTTTGGACTTCAAATAATAATGTACAATTATTTACACAAGGCTCATAAAGGCAAATGTTCTCTCACAGAGAAAACTGGAAGCAGAGTTGCTTCAGATTGAAGATCGTCACCAGGACAAAAAGAGGAAATTCATTGAAGCGACTGAGTCATTCACAAATGAGCTCAAAAGGGTAAGTACAGGGTGAACTGATCGTTACAAGATTCTAGGTGCCATTTGCTGAATGTTGTTTATGTGCCAGTCTCTATCCAGCTGCTGCTAATTTCATTCACATGTTTCTCATTCAGTTCTCATCATTTCAGAGCCTTTGGAAGTGTTTATGTGAAACAAGATTCTGTGCTGTGAAATCACAATATTTACAAAAGGGGGCGCCATTTGTTCTGTAGAGTTATGGCTACACTGAGAGACAAGAGACACGTTTAGCTATTAAAGAATGCAACCATAAATCTATCATCAGCATTATTTGAGTTGGTCTAATAAGTGTTCTGCTCTGTTCAGCTCTGCTGCATGAAGGTTGAGGTGGACATGGACAAGATCTCAGCAGAAATAGCTGCAGCTGAAGAAGTGGCTCGCAAAAGGATGGCCGATCGAGAGAAGGACTCAGGAGAGAGAGGAGGCAGAGAGGAAGAAGACAAACATCTTTGTGGTCCTCACGGGGGCAAAGCTCAAAATACTCCCAGTGACATCCGCAAGGACAGCGAGGATGCAGAGAGCAACTCTACAGATGCACCAGGTAAAAGCACCAGTATCTCTGTTATGTATGTGTGCTTGAATTACATATTTACTGATGTTTTATATTTTTGCTGAAGGAAAGCCAAAGGCCTCAGAGGAGGGGAGGGTCCTGGGGGAAGTGAGGAGGGGGCGTCTGAAGACAAAGAGAGTGTCCCAGAAGGAGCTATGGAGGAAGGCACCAGCGACAGTAACACAGGTTCTGAGACCACCTCAGCTCAGACTGAAGACGCCCCAAACAGTGAAGCCTCCGAGGGGCCGAGCCGAGCCAGGGCCCACTGACCCACACCTGAATGTCTCTGAACTGTACCACAGTCCGATCACACATATTGCACAGGTTCATCTCAGATTGTCAAAGTTTATTGAGTATTTGCCATCTTTTAAATGTTTTGCATGTTAAGTTTAAAACACCGAGGCTGCATTAGAAGGCTGCACACATAAGAACAAGCACTTGAAGCCCTAAAGAACATCGGTCCTGTCTAAAGATACGCTCAACAAACAGGACGCGTTTAGCCATTTGAAAACATATCTCATCATTGCTCTCTAGTGTTAAATTTGAGCGAGAGTTGAGTTGAAATTTAAATAATATTGTTAAGTGTTGAATTTTGTTCTTGGTATTGTAATGTTATTGTTGCTTTTATTATTACTTTTGCATGTTGCAGTTTAAATTGAGTTGGCAAGTTTGTGAAAAGTGCGGTGGCGGTCGACTTACTTTGTTTACTCTGTATCAGTATTACAGTGGCAGTTTTGTCTCAGGACTTTGTAGTCTTCAGTAGTAATAGTTAGTTTGTTATTTATTATCAGCATTTTATTGTATTTTGTGTAAAGGCCGTCCTTGAGCCTGGCCCTTGGATGAGTGTATCACATGACGATGCTGTACAATGCCAACTACCAGTGTTCTCAAGTTTGCTGTCAATCAAATCAAAAGCAGCATCCTTAGAACATGTACGTGTTTTATCGCAATTGCAATTTTAACAGAACATTTTTAAATGTACTGTAATTGTGTTCACGGTGTTACCAGGTTTGCATAAAAAATGAGATTCATGTCATATAAGCAGCTTGAAGAGGTATTATAAACATGCAGTCTTAAGAAGAATTTCCTTTTTCATATTTATACCAATAAACTTTTGTATTCTAAATGACTAATTGTGTTTTTAGGCAACATCTGCAGACAAATAAGCTCTAACAACTTTTTTTAATGAGTTCGTACTGCTACAATTATTGCAGAGAAAAGAAACTATTATTCACGGTTATTCAGAAAGTAACCTAGCAATACTGAAACTGAAATCTTTAACTTTCTTTCATTACAAAAGGTTTTCCTAACGTTTAAAGTAAAGATCCCCAAATAATCATGCAACTGACCCAGACCTAGTAATAAATTAAAGTGACACTGTGTAACTTTCTGGGGGGTGAATGCATGATCCAATGAAATAGTAAATTGGAGCATTGTTCATCAATATGTACCAGTTTCCTGTTAATGTAGCTAAAGGGACAAGATTTTTATGGAAACAAAGCAAGAGGAGACCAATCCTTCTCGGTCACAAAATAATCTGTTAACTGCCAGATAAAAAGTACATTTAGATGTACTGATCTTGGTCATCCCAACATTGATGGTGGCTCTGCTGACACCGGTCCACAAAGTCTGTGTAAGTTTTCTGTACTCTGCCTCGTCTGTGATGCCGAAGAAGCCTTCAAAGAACTTCTCCAGTTGGGGCTGTCGAGTTTTGTCTGAAGTGTAGAGGAAATCAGACATACAGGCTCTCATAAACTGGGGCCTGTTTTAAGTAGTCCAGATCCACTCTGCCAGGTCAGAGTCCACACCGGCCGTCTCCAGCCTGTCCTTCAGGAGCAGAGGCTGATAGTGTTGAAAAAGTTGAAAAATAGATTCTCACAGAGCTGCCGAACTTCTCCAGGTGAGCTAGAGAGCGATGTCAGCATAGCAGGAGATCTTCCAAAGCTGTGGTACCACCCTCAGCTTTAGGCTCCATAACTCCACATAGTTCATCTGGTCCAGCTGCCTTCCTGGTCTTAATCATCTTTAACTCTCCTCACATGGACTGCTGTGACAGACTGGGCCGAGCAGAGGATGGTGCACTGGGGGATGCTAATTTGCCAATCCAGTTCCTCTCTATCTGGACATGGAGGCTAAAGATATTTTTCAGGCTTTTCCACGCCTCCAAGATGTTCTGGTTCTGCAGCTGCTGCTCAATTCTCTGACAATACGAAGCTTGGCCCGCAGCTGATCTTTCTTCTCAGCTTCTCCTGTGCAGTCCTTACCACCTCAGTCATCGAGGCTTTAATGTCAGGGTTAATATAGTTTGTTTTTTGAGAGACACCGCATTATTGTTCGAGAGTACAGTGTTCTAAAAGCAGAAGTTTATGTAGTCCCGGCTTATCAACTTAAGGCCCGGGTGCCAAAAAAAAGATATTATTCGGCCCTCAATTCACTTTCCAAATATTACAAAAACATATTTTCTCTCTCTTTGTAGATTTCTGGGTTATTATTCAATAGTGGCCAACTTAAATTTCCTAATGTGTCAATAAACCTGAAAATAAGTATGTTCCAATTATATTTTTTGACTATTTCCAGTGAGAAAATGCTGTGTTTTTCGTGTTTTTAGTAAAAACAATATATACCTGTTACAGGGGCAAATCTGTTTGAAGAGAGCTAAAATAAGCTCAAATAAAGATAAATGACTTATTTTAAGCATTTATTCTCTCTTATCCAGATTAGGATTGTAATTTTTACAGTGTATATTTCAGATTGAATTCGGCTTTAGTCTGCTTTAGATGGTTTAATGCTGGGATACTGACAGTTCAGATTGATTATGTGGTTTAACGCTGATTTAGACATTTTGTAGAGCAATACAAACAGACTGTAGCATTAATTGGATGACTATCGAAATAAAATTAGTTCTGTGAATGTTTGTTCAACCTCTTTGCCAAAAACGGTATGTACTGCGCTACTATCTGGCCCAGAAGACATGGTCCTCGGTAAAACTGGCCCTCTGGAAATTTGTTGAATAGCCCTGATGTAGCCCATGATGCACTCTGTAATGGCGTTGATGCCCTTTCTGTGTTGGTCAGAGGCTCTGTCCACACAGTAGTGTCAAAGCAGCTTCTTGATTCAGAAATACATGTGTATTAGCCATGAAGTAACCAAGTGCATAATAATGTAGCTTACAGGCTTTTCACAACTTTATTATTACTTCCCATTACAGTCCGGTTTTTGTCCCATTTTTAATTTTGAAAACCTGGTCACCCGAAACATTTGACGTTTGAATGTGGCTAATATAAGTGTGCAGCCAAGATAAGTGGGCGCAGTGGAATAAGATGAATACAAAATGTGTCAAAAATCAAAAATAGATTATCAAAGACTTACTAAGATTTTTTGGGACAGATATTTAGATTTTTTTTGTATATTGGCCACAATTATTATATATAATATAAATAATAAGAATCAGCGTTTCAGTTTTATGCAGCTAAGATCTGGAACAGTCTTCCAGATGATGTAAGACAGGCCTCGACTGTGACAATGTTTAAATCTAGGCTGAAACATGTCTTTTTATCTGTGCATATGACTGAAATACTTTGTCTGCACTCTTTATTTCTTTACTTCTTTTTAAAGTAATTTTATGCTGATTATTTAATTATTGTAATTTTGATGCATTTTCCTGCCTTGTAAAGCACTGTGAATTGCTTTGTGTATGAATTGTGCTATACAAATAAACTTGCCTTGCCTTGCCTTGCTAATATCTGATCAGGCAGTTGTTTGGGTTCTTACTCTGTGGGAAAGCCACACTCAGTGATCAGCTGAGTTGGTTTGGAAACACAATAAGACTTCTTTTAACTCTCGCAATTCCCAAGTCTGCAGTTTTGATTTTATCATTACCATGACAGTAAGTTTTATTCTTGTTCTATGACTTTGGCTGCAGCACAAGCTTTAATAAGTGCTTGTTTGTTTGAGTGTCTTTCATGACGATATGAAATGATTGTTTCTTGGGCCAAAATACAACCGAGCGTCATTACATTGTGTAAAAGAAACGCACAAGTATCGTGGTGAAAAATAGTTTAGGTTGAAGGTTTTTTTCTCAGCCCAGCTATGCTTTTAAAATTAAAATAATAAAATCATAATCAGAAATCGGTCATTGACATTGTCATTGTTGGACAACATTTTTAAAAATATTTGTATCGACATCAGCAAAGAAAAACCTTTATCGGTTGATCTCTACTTATGATACACGAGTGCAGCTTATATAGGTAACTTTGTTTTTTTCTTTTTAAAATCTAGTTAGTACAGCTCAGTAGTGCAAACATAGTGATCAAGCTTATCGATTACCCTAATAATCTTAATGTCCATGCTCACAAGTTGTTATCTTGACAGTCATATTAGTCATTGCTTGCAGATAAGCCTCCAGAGCCTTAGTTAAGTTGCAGGTAGGGGAAGTGGGCAAGACGAGAGGGAACTGGTCTCATTTCCTGTTTCAGTGCTGCTGTTATAATCCTACTCGTTCTTGTTAATTCACTGTGTCGAGAAAGTGGTTTTGGAGCTACGCTTTTTGTACAAATTAACTTGGTTTCAAGTGCTGTTAAAGTGTAGAAGAAGCCAGGCTTTGAAACTCTTTTGGCCTTTCAAAACAAATGTTCTCAGAGAGGCACCTTTTTTTTTTTTTTATTGCGGTTAGTACAACTTTCGGTGAAAACTAGAAACCCAAAACCTCAGAGTTACAGGTGTGCAGAAGTCTGTGCAAAATCTGGCAATGCAAATGTGTGAATGGGGAAATGCTACTTATTATTATTGTCTTATCTTATTATGTCACAGGCAATTAAATGAGCTAAATGTTTTCTGCGGGGATGATAGTATTTTTTAGAAACTTTTTAATCTATTGCTAATGCCTGATCAAAAATATCTAATCACAACAGCAAAAAATAGACAGTTAGGTCTTTCTTGGTAAATTAAACATTTATCACAACCTATTGATCAAAAAAGTAAAGGTTTGCATGAAGTCAAAGAAAACAACTAATATCTGACAAGATGGCAGAAATAAAAAGCTAAAACCAGACTTTGGAACATTCTGAATTGGGATGAATATGTTTTAAGCCAAAAAATGCAGCTTAAGGAACAGCTTTTGTATCGAAAGAAACTAGAACAAACAAATAATATTTGGTGGCAATGCAAGCCCACTCAATGTCAACACTTTATTTTATTACTTATTTACTGCACCAAAGACATCTAAATGACAAAAAACATGCTTTCATCCAAGTCTGTTTTTGGGTCAAAAGTTACACAATGCATATTTAAAGTGATTATTCATGATTTTAGCATAAGAAGTTTGTGACAAAAAGTAAAAAAGCATTGAAAATATCAGAACGCAGTAGAGTTTTTAACTGATGTCATTTCAATATAGAGACGAGGACATTGATTTTATGATACTGTAAACATAAATTTAACTAAATAAAAGATGTATTTTTATTTGACAATAACAAACACATGCAACATTAGAGCAATTTGGCCCAGTTTACGACTTGGATAAGTAACTTCCTGTTATAATGACTGCTTTTATGAACAGAAAGTAACATCCGAATCCCTAAAAAATGGGATGAAACTTGTAAAATAGATAGAAAATGTTTAAATACAATGATCTTGTGTTAGTAAAATGAGCTGTCCAATCTGTCATAGGCACTCAAAAGGACACGTACTATGTTAAACCATGTTCTAACATTGCTTCGTTATCAAAAACACAACTGGAGATCTGTCTGTGAAATGCTATTTTTTTTCTCTCTGAGCCTCAGAAAACACAATTCTGAAAGTTTTGTGACAGAATATGTAAATCTCTGAGAACTTATGAATTGTCTTGAAAGTCTTGTTTTGAGCATTTCTGCAGTATTAGCATGTCAGGTAAGATCGATTTGATTATTCCTCTATGTAATTCACTTTGCAGCCAGTAGATGGAGCTCTTACTCATTTGCTGACATGAGAAGCACGTGACTAACAAGTGTGCTTTATAATACTTAAAGTTCTAATCCATAAAATACTCAAAGCCATGTTTAAAAGACAAGAGCAATGCAAAAAATACATAATTGACTTTTTGCCCACATTTCAAAATATACAAACTATATACAGTTATCAATGATTAAAATAAACAGAAGTCTATTAACTTAGAGTGCAAACTGTCAATGTTGTTCGTTACTTTATATGATGATTATTTTTCAAACGGGAAGAAGAAAGAAAGAAGCAAATGCCATTACTATTCTTAAAACACATTCAAAACTTCTACATTCAACAAAATGTTTAGGGAACTGTGGCATTAACCGAGTACCGAGTAATTATTAATGCATAATGTAAGTGAGCGTGCGGTTTGCCTTGTTGATGGTCTGTGGTCTGAGCTGCAGAGAAAACGTGTTCGTGTCTACCTGCTGCTTTTACAACGAGGGAAACCACCACCAAACACAGACGGTCCTCTCAAGCTCTCAAAATGACTTCAAGAAGGGGTACGTGACTCTGACTTTAAACAAACAAGTACAACAGTGTTTTTCTATTTAGCTTTTATGTATTGAGCTCTCCTGTCTGATGCTATGTTCATATTTAAGTCTGTAAATTGGGGATTAAAGCAGGAAAAATCTGTGTTAATGGTTAATAAACTTTATCTACCTAGATGTCAACGTAAGCCTGGAAAGAAATAGTTTACTAAAAATGAGCCAAGCTAATAGACTTAATTAACTATTCCATCACTCTTACTCTTAATAGACATGAATTAAGTCTTTTCATACTACATAAGTTTCAGTATTTATTTATTTGGCATTATAAAGTGTCAGACTGTTTTTGTACAATATTTGTAACAATAGGATAATATAAGATACAATTGAATTTTTTTTACAATGCAATATTTATTACATTATTGCAATATTGCTAACAAAAATAAACAACCAAAGCCATATTTTCCAATTACCGATACTCTTTGTTTTATCATTCAGTGAATACTTTTCTTGGGTACAAATTCCGGGCTTCAGGCTAAATAACTCTCAAAATACAAACTATGAGGTCTTGTTTATTCAAATATTTCAATAAAATATGTGTTAATGTTCTGAACTTAGATGCAAAGTCAGGCTGTTTAATATGGTCAGGTGATAATGACAATATTGTACTTTAAAAAAAAATCATTACATCTGACTATAATACGTTCAAAATCAAATTTTTTGAAGTATTTTTGTTTTATTTATGAAAAAAGAAAAAAAAAGTTACTGATTTGTTGTAATCTATTTCTTATTAAATCATAAACACAACATATATAAATGGAATAAACATTACTTCTTTCCTTTTGTATAATGTTAAAATGTCTGTGTACATAGGAGGAGGTGAAAAAATACTACTTTTCAAATGCAGGAGAAATGGGGCATTATTATAGATAGATACATTGTCAAACGTTTTCAAAATACAAAGTCTGAATAATTCAGCAATAGAACAGATCAGTGTTTTTCAAACTGTGGTACGCGGCTGTTCTTGGTGGTACTTTAAGCTATCTGTAGTATTTTTTTTTTTTTTTAAAGTCAAATCTGTTCATGTTTTGTTTTCTTAGTATCTACCTTTACCAATGTTTTAGACCAGGTTTAGTCTCATGTTAAACCACCTCTAATGTAGATCTAATATAGTCTTTAACTTGTATCTGGTGGTATAGTTGGTTTGGCTGGAACGATACACTACAATAAGATATAATATGCCACAATATAAAACATCTTGTAATACATGTTCTTGTGACTCGATATTAATTATGCAATGCCTTATTTTCACCAAAATGTGAAAAAATATATGTAATAAAATCAGAGTATATAGCAAAACAGTAGGTTTATAGTTCAATATTAAGAACTACCTTGTTGCAGAAATAATTCAAAGGTGATGTTTCATCAAATATTCCTCCAATGGCTGGGTTGTAACACAAAATGATCCACTCCGATTAGTTATGAAAAGACAGCTTTGACTATAAAATTTGTAAATGTAACAGAGGCTACAAGTACTTTTATAGGTTCTTGAGTTCTACATTTTATTCATACATTAAACTATTGTGATACGATAAATTGCATCATGATATATTACAAAACAATCTCATGTCCTAGCTCTAGTACTTGGTGTGAAGATTTTGAGAACAGCTGGAATAGATGAACTATTTATAACTTGTTAAAACCTGTTTGATATAACTATTGCATTATTTTTTCAGGTCAACAATGTCTCATGGTTGTCATCCTAATATGGAACATTATGTACACGGTATGTATCTCAAATGTTTTGTGAATGGATTAGGAGTCATTTAAAGAGAAACTAAACTCAGAATCAAGTTTTTATCACAGTCAAATTGTGTATATGGGGTCAAAAATGAATTATCTACTGTTTCCAGGCCTTTTTTGGACATTTATGTTATGTGTGCTAAAACCACAGCTGTACTGCCACGATGGACAAATGCTGTCAGTGCATTTTCAGTACACGCTGACATCACAGTGAGTTGACGCGGCAGACCAGCTGACCTAATGGAATAAATAAACTCCTCCTTCTGACATCGCTGCTGCGGAGAGTTTGAAAGCAATCACTCGCTGTATAATGACATCAGCCGTCATGTGGCTCAGTTTAATCAGCGAGTGGTGCGAAGTGCAACCTCTTGTACAACGAAGCGCTGGTTCGAAACTCGTGCCGGTGGCAAGATTATCAATTTCATTTTTCATTTTCATTTTTAGAAAATACTCATATCATCAAGCTCATATGCTTATGTAGACTAAAGCAAAGGTTTAATAGCCTATATACAGTATGTTTTGTAAAGTAAATATTAAAAGAAATCTTGACGTGCAAGTAGCAAAGACTTGGTTCTGAACAGCTCCCTCGGCTGCAAACTCACGTCAGGACCCTGATCGCTCCGACACAAAACTCACATCATTCACCAATCTCGCTGTTCATATTTGGTGCTGTCAATCAATGTCTGTTCACACCCACTGAGCGTCTCTTAAAAGACCTCCGGGCATCTCCCACTTTTACGAGCCTGTTTGAGGTTCAGTTGTGGGTGGAGTTAGTCTCTGAACGCCTGTTTAGCCACTTTAAAGCAGAACTAAGCAACTTCAGCAGTAGTGCTTCTTTTGTACATCTTTAGTATAGAAATGCGACAGCACTTCCAAAAACATTTTACACTGCTAAATTAAAAAATGAAAGAGCCAGGTCTCTCAGGAGAGCAGCTCAGGTCAGGAAGGCGTTGCGAAGGGGGCGGGGAGAAATTGTAGTTGCCATATTTGTTTCGGAAGGCAGTGGAGAGAACTGACGCATGCTTCAAACACCCCAAAATACATTTGTAACAATCATCACGGAGACTGAAAGTTGGGGTAGCAAAATTGATTTATTATAAATTATGTGTTTTCCACTAAAAAGTCTATGATAGATGCAGCACTCTGTGAAAAAAGATCTCTGTGTCAGTAGCGTTTAACAATGTAAATATGTTACACCAGTTCCCCTTTAAATGTTTTTTTTTTTAAGTTAAAAAGTTCCATTTATTTATCAATGAATGTAAAAGAGAATGTTGATTTTGACTGTAAGCGAGCAGGTTTGTGGTTAACTAGTTTCAGTTCATGCAGGAAAGTACAGGTCATTGCATTGTGTGGTTTAGATCTAATAAAAGGACCTACATTATACTACATTTATTTGTAAGTGTCTTCTGTGTACCTAACTCAAAAACCCCTCATGTCTAGGCAGTGTTGTTCTATGAAAATGAAAACAGACCTCATCATGTCACCAAACAGTCATACAAGAAGTTCACCACCGTGTTTTTAAACTCTCACCCACCTTCACAGAGTCATTTGAATATTTTCAGTCTTGAGGTTCACTGTTTGAAACTACGTTGTTTTGGCTTCGTTGAAACAGCTTCACTTCTCGCAGCAGCAGAAAATACCAGAAACTTTCTGTGGTAATCTTAATTTAAAGGAAACATACAAAATAGACTTTCTTGACATTTTAATCATGTTCTGACATTGGTTCCTCATCAAAACGCAGCTGGAGTTCTGTCTACGAGATATTATTCTTTGACTTCTGGGCCACAAAAACACTGCTGTAAATGTTCCAGATGGAAGATTTCTGAGATCTTAAATCTTTTCAGTAAACCATCCAGACTCATTTGAAGCATTACTGCAGCTTTAATGTATCAAGCAGGACCAGTCTGATTATGTTTCATATGTAATTTCCTTTGCAGCCAAAAGATGGATCTCTAACTCAAGTCCTGACACTGGAAACCTAAAATCTCCTTGGGTTCTTTGTATGACCTTATGCATACAGTATAATCATATTTGTTTTTGGGGGGGGGGGGTTTAAAGATTAAAATAAAAAGACAACTTACAGTTTAAACTAAATAGAATCTGTCAATAGTCTGTGCCTAAAGAACCAAATTTTCTGATGACTTTGATTTTGACAACTCCCCAATTTAAACCACCCAAATCTCAACGGTGCCAAGTTTAAAGGTGGTGTAGCTGATTTTCACACTACAAACACAACTGAGGTTTTAAATCTGACAACTTCCTCTCACAAATTCTTCGACGCTTGGGTTAGGGTTAGTTTGGTTGTTATAATGGCTTAAAACTTATTTTCGCAAGCAACAAAGTGAAACTATTGACCCTATTTTGTCCCGCCCACTTTTCTAGGACGTGCACTTCCTGTTTAGCTGCATTTAGCCTGTAGATTTCAGTTGTGGAGTTTATTTTAACTGTCATTATATTTAATTGAAATTGCCCCACAAGATGGACAAACAAACACGTTAGCTACCTTAACAGAGCTAAACAGGAAGTGCATTTCCAAGCCAAGTGGGCGGGACAAAATAGGGTCAATAGAGAACCACTAAAGCAGAACCAATCACAGCGCTACTGATTAGAAATAAAAATCTCTATTATTAATTTCAGACTGTACTCAGTGCTGCATTTATCATACATTTTTAAGTGGAAACACAAAGTTTAACAATTTACAACTAAAATGTTAGTTAGTCCAACTTTAGGCAAATCTATTTTGATATTCTATTCAGTAAACTGTCTGTTAACTGAAAACCAATATGTGTAAACCTATTAGGGCTGCAACTAACGATTATTTTGGTAATCAAATAAGTTGGGTGATTATTCGTTTGATTAATCGATTAGTTGCTTAGAATGCAAAAGTTACTTGAAAACAAAATGTTGGCAAAATTATTGGTACATTGGAAAAACTTATCTTCTTACGTAAGGTAACAAGTTCAAGTTCAAGCTTTGAATTTTCTTTTAATTTGCTGATGGAACAAGCATAAAATATGGAGTTTTACTTAAGAGGGAATTACCAGTATTTCTCACTTCAAATATGAATAAAACTGACTTGTTCTATTGGCAAACCGAGCGTAAGAATGTCAAATTATACCTAAAACAAAAAAAAAAAGGGTCTTAATTGAAGCATTTTTCCATATTAGCCTGTTTAGGTCTGTAGGTCTTTTCCAGTGTAGCATTTGAGGACATTTTGAAGTCAGTGATTTTAAAGGCCAACTAGTGTTTACACCACAAAAACAGAAAAAATATTGCTGTTAAGTCTGATGTTTTTCATGTCACTATGTTTGGTTCCAAATCCCATTACTGTTACACTGTATGTGACTTCAGCTCCATGTTTTACTCACTCAAGTTTCCTCAGCGGCTTGGTTCAAACGAATGTTGAGTTGAAACAAATTAGTAAGAAAAGAGTAAGAAAATGTAGGAAAAATAATTACGTAGTGGTTTGGCTCCAGGGCCAGTATTTATCACTGTGCAGTTATTGGCAGAATCTACAAAAGCAAAGCAGTCTGTCTTGACATGTTTAGGAATACACAAATGCTTCTCCTGTTCTGACTCAAACTCAAGGCTCCAATCCAAACCTAACTCCTTCTTTCTCTTACTTCTTTGCAGATTTCTGTGGCTCAAGAATACGAAAACGTCACAGATTACGACGAAAACTCAACTGCCACCATCGACTACAGCGGTTTCGTCGAGATGTGCTCCAAGGAGAACAATCGCCGGTTCAGGGAATGGTTCATGCCCACTTTCTACGCCATCATTTGCTTTCTAGGCCTGACCGGAAACCTGCTGGTCATCCTCACCTATTTCTACTTCAAACGGCTCAAAACCATGACCGACGTCTACCTGCTCAACCTGTCGTTCGCCGATCTCTTCTTTGTGTTTTCTCTCCCGTTTTGGGCGGCTAACTCGATGAGCGAATGGGTGCTAGGTTTGCCCGTTTGTAAAATCATGCACACCGTCTATAAAGTTACCTTCTACAGCAGCATGTTCCTCCTCTCCTCCATTAGCGTGGATAGGTACTTTGCGATATCCAAGCTATTTCTGCTCACAAACACCGCTCCCAGGCAGTTTTTTTCAGCAAGATCTCCTCTGCAATCATGTGGGTGCTGGCTGTTATCTTCTCTATACCTGAAATGACATTCACCACAGTTAAAAACCAAACATGCACCCCTTACTCGAGCAACAATGACAAGCTACGTGTGGGTTTCCAAACCGGTCAAATAATCCTCGCCTTTCTCATTCCACTTGTAATCATGAGCTTCTGTTACAGCAGCATCATTCACACGCTTAGCCAAACTCGAGGCTTCGAAAGAAACAAGGCTATCAAAGTCATTTTAGCAGTTGTCGCGGTGTTCCTCGCTTGCCAAGTGCCCTACAACATAGTCCTATTTTGGACCACTATTGTCACGGCTAAAGGAGGAACCACTGTTTGTAATAATGAAAACATCCAAGTCTACGCCACAGACATCACCCAGTGCCTAGCCTTCTTCAGGTGCTGTCTGAACCCGGTCGTGTACGCGTTTCTCGGGGTCAAATTCAGGAATGATGTTCTAAAGTTGTTGAAGGAGTTGGGCTGCTTGAGTCAAGAGAAGTTTTTCAAATACACGTGCGCCAAAAGGAAGGCTTCGCTGGCTACGGAAACAGAGACGACCACCACCTACTCGCCTTGAACATGCCAAGAATCTTAATCAGTGCGTTCATTATTTGTGCATAGAAAATAGTTCAATTCTATCTTCTATTGATTACTGCTGTAGTTGAAGTAGCCCATCTCAGTCAGTAAGGTTGCTCTCCAGACTTTCTTGCGTTCTGTTTGAAGGCAAAAAAAACAGCCGGATCAGCAGAGTACTGGTCAATTTTTGTGGCGTTCAAATCATAGTCACTTGTACATTTGTGTCTTTAAAATGCAGCTTTGTTTGACCATTTTGACATGATTCAGAATAGAATATCACTGTAAATGTACAAAGTTTAGATGTTCACTTGTTAATTTTACAGAAATACAGTATTTTCATAAATTTTCTTTAACTTTACTTGGGGTTGGGTCGAAGAGGCAGCAGTCTAAGTAGAGAAACAATATTTTACTTCTAGCTCAGGGTTGCCCAAACTTTTTTCCTTAGTGGGCAAAAATAGCAGACTTTTTCTTTGGTAGCATGCAGAGAGCCAAACAAACTAATTTTGTTTAAGCATTTAGGCTGTTTGTTTGCGAAGAAACATGAAATGTCTTTTATTAACATGTTTTGGGAGATTGCACTTGACTTGGTGTCATTTAAGTCTTTTTAACACAAAATTGAATAAAAGGATTGTCCTAACAAACCTAACAGCCTACTTTGGGTGATCACATACCAACTGAGACTTTTTTTAACCCAAAAATCCCTTTGAATGAATGGACAATGCATTTCTTTGATCGATTAATCAGCCAGTCAGTCTTGCTGTTTCGAAATCATGAAGAATGAACTATTGGACTACTACAAGGTCATAAGTCTTTCTCTGTAACAACAGGTCTGTGTGGGCTTTGGACTCAGTGATGAAATGAGTCATAAGGAATCAACATGGCAGCTTTATCAACTCTCAAATAAATGAATAAGCAAGACTTTTGATCTTTCCCATTACAATTATGTTTGTAAGTAGGAACTGTGTGTGTAGTGTCAACAATAGATCACTGACAATGTTTATATCAAGACAGGATGTTTATTAATATTATCACGTTTTTGTGTTTAGATGTCATTGAGTTGAGTTGAGTTTCTCTGCAGTGCTCATGATTTATGAATATTAAACATGTTTAAATATAATTGAATTGAAGTAGAATAAGACTGCACATTGATGCAGTCATGCTAATATTAAATGTCTTAGTTAAATGTATTCTGTAATTATTTTTTAACTCAAGTGTATTTTTGGTATCTATGCTTCAGCTGAAGATATATTTGAGGACTTTGAGTTTTAAATAGTTTTTGGCCACAGCAGCAAGCCAAATATCAGCTCAGTGCATTACGTGTTTCTTAATGCAGAAGTTGTACATAATATACAAATACAAAAATATCTGAAAATGTGTTTTTGTAGAAATTCAGGTAGATAGAAAGTATTATAGTGTTAGTAGTATCGTTGTTTTTAGTACATCTATACCAGGGGTGGGAATTATTTTTAGCCGAGGGCCATATTCAAATGCATACGAGTGACGGAGAGCCGGATTGTGGAAACAAATTCAATATTTACTTCAATATTTCAATATTTTATTTTAAGACTGCAAAAAGAAGAAAATAATTTTAAACTGAATTTGAGTCGTTTTGACTAAAGATGATTGAACTGTGTATACTGTAAACAGTGGTCCCCAACCTTTTTTCTTGTAAGGACCGTAACGTCAACATTTTTTTCCAGGGACCAGTCGAGGTTGGTAGGCCGATAACAACATTTAAAATGCAAACCACCAATTATGTGTATTCTTCTGGTCTCTTATTGCTTGAATTAGCTGTTTTAGATTAATGCACTATTTTGTCATAAAGCAAAGGAAGTATGAATATAAAAAATTATAAAAATAATAAACAATATTGAAGAATCCTCTGTGGCCGTAGCAATGGCCAGCGGCCGGTTTTGGGGTGGAACGGTGGTTGGGACCCTGCTGTATAATATACTGGTTTCAAAGCATTTATGACTGATTGAAGAGGATTTGGCATAAAACAGGAAAAATAGGCTAAATAAATAAATTGCTAAGGTAACCCAAACCAAAAAGCAAAGTCTTCAAACAAGTCTGAAACAGTTTGGAGCAAAGAAAATAATCTATGATTGTAAATTTATCAACATTTCTTAAATTAAGGTTAAAATTCTAGATTCAAGCTATTTTAACCTTTAGTTTCTATTAAGTCACTGAAAAAACAATTATAAAGAGTTATTGGGTAACACTTTAGAATAACTACAAAATAATTTGGCTTAATAAATCATTAATAACACCTTAACAAAGACTTAATTCATTATGAACAAATGATTAATTAATAGATGAAAAAGTTTATTAATGCTTAGTAACTACTTAATTACTCCAAATCCTGCCCCTAACCCTAAATCATAATCTTGGCTCCTTAGTTAAGTAGTTAGCAAGCATTAATAAACCTTTTAAATCATTAAATCACCATTTGTTCATGAATAATTAAGGCTTTATTTATGCTTTATTCATGGTTTACTAAGGCTAATTAAAGTGTAGTTAATACAAAGCGGTACCAGTTATTGTCTTTAGCGTGTCAAGGCCAGATAAAACAGACAAGGGGTGCATCTGGCACTGGGCGCAGTTTGCTCAGGTCTGATCTATACAGTATTATTTACATTTACGCATCTTAATGAAGTTATAATGCAGTGTAAAATATGTTTGTCAAATGTCATAGGTTTTATATTTGGTGCAAACAAGTCAAATTTATATTTGTACAATAAAATTTTAATGTTTTGTATTTTTGTAGGTATCTTACGAAAGAGCAGTAACCAAATACTATTTCTATGATTCAATAAAGTACTTATTAATCAATCATTGTGTGTTGCATACTTAGTTGCATTTCTTTGAATCATTATTCTCTATTATTTTTCCTAATATGAAAAGTTGATACAAAATAAGCAGAATTCTTGCTGGAAAATCCAGGCGATATATTAAAAATTAAAATATATCGTCTGGCCAATGTGTCCCTTTCGGACTTCTGTAGCCGTGATTGACAAACTAATTAGCCAATCAGAGACACGCATCTTCTGCTGTGTAAAAACCAACATGGCTGCTCCCGACGAAAAAAAAAACACATTGAAAAAATATCACGCAGAACTGAAAAACATCGGGATTTCTGCAGAATCAATGAGTGAAGCAAAGAACTATTTTAATGTGAGGTGATTAAGATAGATTTTAGTCTAAATGACAGACGACCAATCAGCTTCTTTGTTTCATCTGCGTCACGCTAATAAACTAATCTGATTGCCGGTACGATGTAGATTTGATCTGAAACGCAGACGGAGGGCGTGGTGACCAGACCACTCTTCAGTTGCTGAAGAGTGGGTTCTGGATCCCAGGCAAAGAATTCTCAGATAGCCCAAAATTCTGGACCTATTGAGTTTTTAAGAATAAACTATAACATATGTAGATAATAATTTACATTTTGTTTGTTTTTTGTAAAAGACAAAAATGATGTAAAACGGCTCAGATATAGAAAGAGATCCATTTACTTCCTGTTCAAAACCGCAGAACTGATAAGCCCCGCCTCTTTACTGTAAAATTTTAATGCTACAAACAGCAGAATTTGATTTTGTATTTTTTATTGTTGTAAATTGACTTTGTGCTTTTTTTGAACCAGATATGATTTACTATGAATCTGAATATTTGGAATACTCACAATTAAATACAGACAAGTGGGCGGAGATAGGTGGTAGGTGAGGACAGGGCTTTTCTGAGCACTGGAGCATCAGCTGCAGGACAATACAAGATTACTCAAACATGCATGAATCAATCTTAATAAAACTTTGAGTAAACTACTTATGAGAGAAGGCAGTTAGAACAAGGTTAACAAAACTTAGAAAAACGGATTTCACACAATACTCTCACTTCACTCTTTTAAGTTGAATAAGTAATAAGACAAAGTTGCCTACACTCTTTTAATCTGTAACTTTCTCTTTCATTTTGTAGTGCAAGTCTTATCTTTCCTTTTATTATCTGTTGTTAAAAAAATGCTAAGGCGTTTATAGTCACCAGCTTACTCACTTCTAGCGTAACTTTTAACAAGGCATGTCAGTAATCTCACATTTAACCCCAGGATCCTCTTTTTTTGCTCTTGCCAGTTTCCAGAGAAGTTGAGCGTAACTGAATATTCACTCTACTCTGAATGACGAAACAGCCTGAAGACACAAGAATGTGACATGTGAATGGCAAATAGTAAAACATGCCAAATAAGTAGGTCACTATGAAAACCCAGAAGAAAAATAGGACAAATGGATAAATGTTTAGTTATTTTGAAGTGTGAATTGTAATTGCAAGCATATTTTGCATCTTAATCTTTTCTCTGAGTTTTTATCCAAGTTATAACAGTGCTCTTTCATTAATAGTTTTTTCAAAGTTGTATTTGGCTTGATTCATGCATGTTTTAGTAATCTTGTATTGTCTGCAGCTCCATTTCAACACACAATTATCAGTTTAAACCAGGTATGTCCAAATGTAGCCTTCAACAATATTTGTTGGCCTCAGACTCTTACTAAATTAGCCCAGATTACAAAATGTATACGTTTTTACTGTCAATTTTGAACAATTCTGTTATCAAAATTTAAGCGACAATCAGTTTGATGTTATGACAAACTTAAAATGAATGTTCAAAACCTTATTTAAGGTGTTGTGGCTGATCAAAACTGAATCAAATACTGCTGCAGTCCTTAGTCGTTTAGTCGACCAACATTTTTATTAGTCGACTAATTCCTATATTGACATAAAAAAAGATTTCGCTGAAAAACATGATCATCTTAAATTAGATAACAAGTGAATATGTGGCTGAAATAGCAGATTTTGTGTACTGACCTAAAACAATGAAACAAGCATAAAATATCCCGTTTTACATAAAATATGAAAAATACACATTTATTCTAACTTGAAATTAGGGATGGGACGATATACGATATTATCATTAATCGCAATAATTAAGGACTACACGTAAATAATTGTGGCGTTTTTTTCATAATCGTGATAATTGTAAGTGACAATACATCCCAATTACAGCAGCAAGCACGCGCTGTGCTTCATAAGAGCATCTAAAATCTGACTGCTGTGAACCCAGTAAGAAGCTGTATTATGGTTAAACAAAGAAAAGTTCATGTGTTAAAGTTAATTAATGACTCTGAGACAAAGTTAGTAGATTTTTGCTCAACATTGTAAACATTGTTCATTTGAATCATTATTGATTGTACTTAGAACAAAAGTAGTTGTTCAAACACATACATATTGAGCGCTAATAAATATTTCAGTGATTTTGAATCTGTGCACTTTTACAATTAGTAAATTATCGTGATAATATCGTTAATTGTGATTATTTTGGTCACAATAATCGTGAGTGCAAATTTTAATATCGTCCCATGCCTACTTGAAATCAGCAAAAATGCTTCAATGCTTGGACTAAATTTACCTGTTGTATTGATAAGTGTTCATAAAAGATCAAAGTCAAAATATTGTCATTTATCATGATAGATACTACTTTTCAACAACCCCCTTTTTACTTGTTAGCATTATAAGTTTGTATTTTTTCCAGTGTTTGTTGAACAGCAACAAAAAGAATTAGCTGAAGGTCACATCTGCATTTCATGATTGTCAGATGCATAGTTTTTTGCATGAACTCCAAAACTATTTAGTCGTTCTGAGCACAGTTAAGGTCAAAAACATAGTCAGATCAAAAGATACTTGTTAGCTTCAGAGCTTTAGCCACACCCCTTTTAGTCGATTAATTGGTCGATGGAACAGGATTTTGGTCGACCAAGAATTTCTTTGGTCGAGTAAACCCCTAAAGTCAAACGCTTTTTCATATCCATCTATTATGTTTCCCTTGTTCCACTTATTTTTTTTTTCAAAAAGCAGCCCACAATGAAAAGTTTGGACACCCCTGGACCTCTGGACTTTTCAGAAATAGTGAGAAAACTTGAAAAAACTGCTTTAACAGTGAGCGCATGTGAAATATTTGCTTCTCCAGTCAGAGATAAATGTTTTCTTATCTCTTTATCTCTTAATTATTTCATCGTAACACTACAGTAGTTCCATAGTATCTTATATAATAAATAACTTTGAGGTTTTACAGCTTTTTTCCGGTCCGTGGTTGAATGGCTTTTCCACAGAAGTCTGTAGTGAGCAAAGGCCTGTGGACACAAACTTCTCTGTGTTGGGATGATGACATCACCGCGCCCACAGTCACCGCTGGGCTGCATTGCATTAGCTTCTTCCGGCTCTGCTCATAGGCTCAGAGGAAAAGGGGCTGGGATCCACTAATAAAGCATGTGCCGCTTTCAAATCAGGAAAGCACGTCTGTCTTAAGAGTGAGAAAGCAGAACTGTCTTCAGCACTGATCACAAGAAAGCAAGGTAAGAACTTTATACATGTGACTTTATATCTAACAACAATATGAAGTGCATTGTAACTGATTATGGTGATATAGCAAGAACGCTGTAATATGTCAATATATTTAGTTTGACCAGTAGAGAAAAGCTGTTGTTGTTTTATATTGTGATCTTTTCCTTTTACGTAAAGCTATATTGTTTACAAATTGTGCTATAATAGTAACCAGCCTGGTTTGCCTACAATTTAACTTTATGCATTATTGTTAATCATTATTATCTGAGACCTTCTTCATCTAATGTTAAATGTCTATACTGTATAAAACTTGCATACGAACTAATAACCATCTTGTCTTGCCTAAATTAGCATTATTTTTACGGTTAATCATTGTTAGGGGAGACACCTTTTATCTAATGTTAAATTTAATACATGCACTTGGAATTGCACTATACCAGGGGTCTGCAACCTTTAACACAAAAGAGCTGCAATGGCCCAATAAAAAAAAAAAAAAAGTCAGAAAGAGCTGCAACTATAGTTAAATAAAAATATACAGGACAAAAAAGTGTATATGCACACGTTATACAAAGTAGGTCTATCATGACTGAACAACCTCCAAATGAACTGCGTATATTCTTAAAAAAGCTTGGACTGCCGTGATGAGCATATTTATCACATTTTTGAATTTCTTGAAGTATTGCATGTTATTGTTAGAGGCCTCAGACTATGATTTGTTGTTCCTTGTCCCTTTAGTGCTCATTTGTGACCTCAGTATGCAGACAAGTATCACATTTACACACATTAATACTATATATAATGTACTTTCTTTTTCTCTTAACAGTGTATTTTCTAATTGTTAATTCCTGCACTATACAATTAGCCTGAATTGCCATATTTACCTTTTGTATTAGTGTTAAACGTTATTCGCTAAGACACCGGCCATCTAATGATAAATAAAACATATACGTAAGTACTTGTATACAAATTGTACTGTAACTAACAACCTGCTTTGCCTAATTTAACTTTTTGTATTACAATCATTAGCTGAGACACTTACATCTAAAGTTACATATAATACTGTAAATGCACTTGAATACGAATTGCACTGTACAATTAGTCTGACTTGCGTAAAATAACTTTATTATTACTGTTAATCATTATTATCTTAGGCAGCTTGTACCTGTAATAATATACTATGTGTACAGCATGAAACGATACATTATTTTGCTTAATCTGGAAAATACTGTATAAGAACTGTCTTCTGTCTAATAATATTTCATAGTGTGCAGAGATTTATTGGGCAAAGGAGAAAAAACTTTCACTTTCTACACTGAGCTGCAAAAAGTTATATTAACACTAGTTGTGCAACACTTATAAGAAAGGCTAAAATTCTCCAAAAATGACACATAGGATCAAAATATAAAAATCAGCACATTTTAAAGTGACTCCCAAGTGTTTGTGCTGTTTTCTGAAGTGAGCTGTTGTCATGGTAACTGCCAATCTGACTCAGGGCCTGGACCACACCTTCGTTGAAAAGCCAACATGAGACACACGCTACACACCCAAAACTCGATAAGCACGGACAGGCACAAAGGGCTTAAGTATATTCATTTAACGACTGTTCTAAACTGAGAAAGTAACTCCCCAAGAACAATGCCCCCGGGGAACGTATTAATCCCATGTTTTTACTGGTAGTGGAACAGTTTAAATGGATGTTATGACTACAGTTAAAGTCAGCCGGTGAAGAAAGCGTGACTAAATTTAACCAAAAGAGAGTGGGAGATGTGTCTGAGACTGGACAATAAGGCAATGTCCTAAACCAAGACATTTGCAGCTACATTTTAGCACAATTTTGATGCATTGTGTAAATATATTCTAAATATTATTATCTAGATACTAAGATATTCAAATGCTAATTATTGTCAACATCATCCGTTGTCCAAATTCAACTAAAGGCAAGGGGGAAAAGTTAAACATTGGTAGTGTAGAACTTTATTGACTATCTTAAAGGTGCTTTGCATATCTTTTCTAGTCAGGGGTCCGCTACCTGCTTGTCTCCATAGAGGTAGTAGTGTGCAGAGAATTACAGTATACATGCAGTTTTTAAGACTATGTGCCATCATGTTTTCTCCTTGGCGATGGTTTTGCTTTGCCTGCAAAATGTCACAAGATGGCTTTAAAGGTGCACTGCGCAACTTTTTGGCCAAAAATAGACTTGTCATTTAGAGGCCTTTGTTAAATAATTTTGCAAAATAATTAATACAAATCTGCCTTTTTACTTTGAGCGAGCTTGCATGGCCACAAAATAGTCTATTATTTGGTTTGGAGAAGGGCTTGAACACGTCTGTTTCTTCAGAAAAGCGGTTCCTTTAGTTGATTTTTTTTATATGGCAAAAAACTACTGAATTGTGTAGATGACTTTTCACCTCCATAAAGTTACACAATGCACCTTTAAGCTTGGCTATCTCTATGGAGACAAGCAAGTAGAGCTACCAGGCCAAGTTAAAAGTCAAATCTGTGAACAGGCGCTTCTGATCACTGTAGAAAAAAAAATGTTTTTAAGGTATTTTTGAGCAATAAAAGCACCCTTAGTAAGGTCAATTTTAGATAAAGTGTATATTGAATATTAAACTTGCACTGTGTAACTTTCTGGAGGTGAAAAGTCATTACACAATTCAGATACAGAAAGTTTGAACCATACTTTGGAACACTCTGAATGGAGGTAAATGTGTTTTATGCCATAATGTGAAAGAATACAGCTGAAGGAGCAGCTTATTTATGAAAACATAAGAGGAGGCCCTAATCTTGGCCAATGCTTCTCGCTCAATGTCAAAACAAAGATTTTTTATTTATTTATCTAACGCTACAAAGACTAAATGACAAAAACATGCAACATATTCTAGTCTATTTAAAGTCAAAAAGTACACATTGCACTTAGTATTCTAGGCAAAGGAAAATCATCACCATGGAGTCAGGTTAGTTTTGTAGCGCACCTTTAAACTAGCAAATAGGTGCAAAACACACATTCTATGGGCAGGTTTGCCTCTTCCCCCTTCAACATGGAGGAGTAGCGACTCTACTCCAAGCTCTAGTGTGAATGGTCTGCTCATATTGCTAAATGCGTTGAGTATTTTCTTCACACAAATGTTTTAACCTAAAAGCAACCATTACCTAAACAATCATAAACAAGAGTAGAAATGCAGCTTCAATGGTAAATCCAGAGCTTTGCCTTTGGGTTCCTCTTTGGATCTAAACAAATGACAAGCTCCACATTAGTCCGTGTACACATTTGTGCGTGTGAACAATGTATTTACTGGAACAACCTCCCAAAACTGCTTGAACAGTCAAATCTTGTTTACCACAACATCTTTGCAAGTGCACTTCTAAAAATGTAAATTTACAAAAAATGCAGAAAGAACATGCAAACTTTATACAAGGTTTCCCAAAGTAATAAAACACATTCTTCTTGCTGCATGGACACAGTAACAGATGATTTAGAAGTTGCGTGTTTAATTGCTGTAAACAACTGATAATATCTTGAATATCCGGGAGGTTCTACTTTTCTACACAAAGGCATTCTACGTTTCTATTGTGGACAGTGTAAGTGATAAGAACATGTCTCTATTGTGTTTCAGAGTACAGGGCGGCGCAGCTCTCCTAACATGATGCCTACAGCCGAGGACCTCTCACAGATGATACCTGGTCATGTTCTGCGTGTGGGACAGACCATTCAAGTGGATTCTACAGCACCCAAGGCCAAAACCAATCACAGCCTCCTCAACACGGCAGATCTGAGCGTCAGTCAAATCGATAATGAACTCGACATCTCCCTGGAGAATCTCAACCAGCTAATCCTTGAACTCGATCCCACGTTTGAGCCGCTGCAGGTGCAAAAAAGTCCAACCTCAGGTACAGTATAGAGTTTCGTACAAATCTTACATAAGTCAAGTTTTCACACAAAGGCTGACACACAAAAATGTTTTAGCCCACAGCAAAAGACAAATGTATATGCAGTTTTTCATTTATCTTTACGTAAGGTTAGATTTAACATCATAATATAAAGCATGGAGTCGTAAAGTTCAGTCTTAGTTAAGTCAAATCCAATGTCAAAGGAGAATAGTCCAAAAAGTCAAATCTAAAGAATGTTCCGATTTGGGCCTGTAAAATTAGACATGAAAAGTATCAATATAGAACTGTTTTTAGAAAACAATCACCAAGTTGCATCAAATCACATGGCTCTTAGTCTGTCAGTAACAGGCATTCAAATGCAAGTTTACTTCCAAGTTGTTGGAACCCACTATTACGTAACCTGGCTCTATCAGATGGATTCTCACAAAAATCTGAACAGACCCTCGCCGTATGGTTAGGATGGCCAAGGTTGGCCGGACATATCCCAGCGCAGCAGCAAACCAATCACAGTCCACCACATTGAACCAAACCAAAATGGTGGCGCCAATGGACGCATTTCAGCCTTTTTTAAAGCATCTTTATGCCTTAAACCTAAGCAAATTAATTTAAGTGTAAAATGAATCCTTAACCTAACCTGACCAAATACCATAAGTAAATATTTTAAAATTTTAACATAGCCATCAATGCAAAGTAATAGTGTGTGGCATTATGGGTTGGACCAAAAAATCAGGTATTTTAGCAGAATAACAGACTATTTTGACTTAAAGAAACTGCACGCAGAGAAGTTTTGGGTATTTTTGGACGGGAAAGATGTTTTTGCTTATTTTTCTACTTTAATTAACAAAAAAATGTAACTTCACGGCGGATTCTCAACCAATCAAATTTAAATATGGTCATCAGTCAGACGATATAAATCAAGCAAACAGAAATGTGCCAAAACAGGCCTCTAAACGTATTAGTTTTACTTATCATTTAGTTTTAGCTTTGCTTTTTCTGTCACATTTTTTTATTTTTTACACCAAATGATACACTTGCAATTCCAATTTCGCATATCCTCAAAACAACATTCACAATATTATCAAATTTTGATATTTGGCCAACTGTAGTCTCAAAAGTCCACATCTAAAACGTACAAAAACTTAAACTATTTATACAACTACACAAATACAGCTCCAGCTTATCACTTTAACCAAACTATTGCATAACTTTGGTGGACTTTTAACTGTGACTCATGGCAGGGCTGAGTCTATTGATCGTTGCTTGGTTTAAAATACAAACACAAAACAAAAAAATTCTGACATAACACACGTTTCCACCAGTTGTCTCATAATAAGTACAGTTTCCAGACTTATTATTTTCTTCTTTCGTATCCACGCTACCTCTATTGTCACGGACTGTCTGCAGACTTGTACCACACCCTGCTCACAGCTCTCTCTTTCTTTCTTTACTTCTCTCTCTCTCTCTTCTCACACACAGCTGAAACTATATCTGAGTTCAGCGCTCGAGCTCTGGGCCGCTTTGATCAGGGGCCGGAGGTCAGATGTATGAATAGATTTCCTGTTACACATTGTTAACTTGAAATGAATGCGCGTTTGAAACTGAGAGTCTAGTAGTGGGACCACCAAACTGTTTCACAAAGCAACACGAAAAGTAAAAAGTAAATAAAAAACATAAATACTAAAGTAAAAGCTGCATTGTGTAACTTGTGGAGCATCTGCAATATCTGCTTATTATTGTCGAGATGTTATTTCTTTGTATGGAATATTTATGTCCATGGAAACAAGCGCAGGACACAAACAGGCCAAGCAAAAGATAATTGAAAAGAAGCTATAATAAGCAAGTTAAACATGTTTATTGCCATACTAGCTTTGATTTTTAGCAATTATGACAGGAAACACAAGAAAACCTTGTACGCACTACCTTGAAAGAAATGGATTGTAAGAATTAAAAAAGATAAAGAGTGCTGTTTGAATTTAATGCAACTAATCGATTTGTGGAATAATCGTTCACAAACAAAGCACGTCATAGGGTGAGACAAGAAGTTTTCAGACTCAGACTTCGTCTTTTGTCATCTAAAAACTAATTGATTGATCATAAATAAATAAATCATTGACAGACTAAATGTGTATCAAAATTGTTGCAGCAGCCCTGGTCCAAAAAATAGATTTCAAAAAATGTAAAACAGGATCTCAATTGAACAGGGCGGAATCTTAGTAAGAAAAAACCTGTTTATCTGATTAAAACTGTAGCAAAATAGGAAAAAAAAAAAAAAAAAAAACATAGATAATTAATTATAGCTATATTGTCACCTTATTCTGCTCCGCCCACTTTTGTTCCACTTCCTGCTTAGCATTGTTAAGATAGCTAGCATGTTAGCTTGTCTGTCTTGCAGGGCGATCTCAAACTGAGAGTAAAAAAAACACTGACCAAATTCTATAGTCTAAGTGCAAAAGCCAAGAAAAGTTGGCAAGGTAGAATAAGGTGAATAGAATACCCAAAAATACACAAAATACAAAAAGGAGTACGGTAATACATTTTCCATTTTGCAGTGCCCCAAGCAAACTTCTGTAGCAAAGAAAGCAAACAGTCACATTTAAAGGAATAGATACGGTTTACAGTTTGGTTATGTTTACTGTACATTTATGTTTCACTTTGGTAGCCTTGCAACCACACCAAATTCTGCCATGACTCAAAAAGATCTGCTCAGAACATGACTTACAAAACAAGCAGGTAGCAGCCACAGGAACAGTTCCATGATGCACCTTGAAATCATAAAACACTGCATGCAAAACAGACTGGCCTGTGACATGACAGTGAAAGTGCATATTTGCTGAAGGTTGTGCTTTCCTTGTGGCACAAACCACATAGCAGTGCGCACAAGAACAAGTTGAGGCATCTTTTGGTGTTTTAGTAGCAATATCCAAATCAATGTTCCTGGGGAAAATGTGTGTGCTACAAGCAGATACCTGCAGGAGAAATATGTTTCATGTGAGATTTGACGACTGTGTTTACTTACAGTCCCAGGCACACACCCATTCTGTCGACAGTCTGTGCAGGTCTGGTCCAAAAGAGCACAAAAGCCAATGTCAGATTTTCCTTTGTGTTGATCAGGGGTTTGTCGAGGGATTTGTGGAATTATCTATTGTAATTCCTGACAGTGTAATCCCTCAAAGGTCTAGGAGTGGTCAAGACAAGATCGAAAGTCCAGATGACTTTCCATGAAACTGTTATGATAAATGTTGAGATTAAGTTTTCAATATTTTTCCAATTACGATGTACTAGTTTGAAACATGTCTTAAATGTGCACTGTGTAACTTTCTGGAGGTGAAAAGTTTACTACAAAACTTAGAAAAAGATAAAATATAATGGAACATTGATACTATTAATAATAGTTCATTCTGTGGCCATGCAAATTTCATTATTTTTTAGGTGCAAGAAATAAATCTAAATGACAAAAACATTATTTTACGAGTCTGTTTTTGGTCAAAAGTTACCAAAAGGGTTAGCAGGTTACTACAGGTCTAGTATTAGTATAGTTAGGCCTTTTCCCACTGTAGGAACTTTGTTTAAGTTCCTAGTCCTTTTTTTCAGTTCAAGTCCCCATTTTGGGTGTGTTTGCACAGAGCAGGAACTGTGGACTGGGGCCATACTTTAGGGACTTTTTAGCTCCTCCTCTGGGGCAAGTACTTCCCAGTCAGACGAGGAACTTTTTGGTGACAAGCACATTTACAACATTAGCTTTATTTGAAAACATGTTTTATATTTTCTGATATATAGACAAGCCTTTCTCATCCCAGAGAAAAAATATTTAAAAGCATTAAATGCAGTAACTCTCAAATTAATTTAATTGACCTTTATTTAACCAGGGAAGTCCACTGAGATTCAGAATCTCTTTTGCAGGGGAGCCCTGGGGGAAGGGTCTGGGAGGCATTAATGGACATGTTTTAGTTGTAGGAGGAAACCGGAGTACCCGGAGAAACCTACGCAGACACGGGAGAACATGCAAACTCCACATAGAAAGGCCCGGGCGGTCTGGGAGTCGAACCGGGACCTTCTGCTATGAGGCCAGAGCGCTAACCGCTGCGCCACCGTGTCGCCCGAATAAATGTTTAAATTTGTAATAGTAACTATTATTAGGAATAACAGTGAATACTTGTGTTTTTGTGTTGATTTCAGTGATGATTTTAGTTTTTGTACATCGTATTTTTATGTAGCTAACTAACTCCAACAAATGACTTCTTTAAATGTTCCAGATTAAACAAATGTTAAGACTTTTTAGCCCCACTTTCAGAAACGTTGCTGTGTGAATGTGGGAACTTAGGTTCTTGGTACTTTCATGTGGGAAAACGCCTTTTGTATACAGAAGATCTCAGCACGTCTTGTTTTAAAACTGAAATAGTCCTAATCTTGGCTTGATTTAGAGCTTTGTGGGGTGAGGTCACAATTGCAAAAACAATGCATCAAAACTGTGAACAAACATTATATTGAACTTTTGAGAATAATTTCATACTTTTGCTTCCAGATGAGGATGAGTCCAGTCCTGTGCTGATCCCACGCGGCTGCTCTTCTAACGGTTCACCTGGGTCAGTCATCACAGTGTCCCCCAGCATCTCCATCCCGTCTTCGAGCCCTCTGAGTTGCAGTCCCCACGGGGCGCTGGTGTTCTCCGGCTCTCCCTCCTCCTCCGGGCTCCCTCCGCTGCCCTGTGGAAGTGTGGTCCGCAGAAGTCCCATCCCCAGACAAGATGGAGGATCGGGTCACAGCTCCTGGCGCCTCTCGCACCCAAACCGAAACAGTGCACTGTCTCTGCTCTCCACCTCCTCCTGCTCCGACACCAGCTACATCCTGGGCAGGTGAGCAGGACTAAAGACACACTACTTTGTAACATTTCTGGTTGGAGGTCAGTCATCTGTTTGTCTCCAGCTATATTCCACACTAAGGCATTAAACTTTTTCTTCTCTATGGAGTTGGTGGCAGGCTCTCCATCAGAAAAAAAATACTTAATGCACCTTTAAAGGAGACTTATTGTGATGTTTCTGTACATGTAAGTATGGCATAAGTAGATCAATTAGTCACATTTTGTTTATTGTAAAACACAAAGAGAGCTAAAACGGCTCAGAAATAGAAAAATGTCCATAGACTTCCTGTTTAAAACTGCAGAACTGATAAGCCTGGCCTTTTCCTTGTCAAATTTAACTTTAATAAGCCACAGATTAAAAAGTTACTATTTATTGTTTTTGGAAAGTGTCTACATGACATTGACTAATCGCAAGTAAATACAGACAAATGGTAGGAGATAGGTGGTAGGTGAAGACAGGGATTTCTTGAGCATTTTCTGAAGCATCAGCTGCCGGACAATGCAAGATTACTCAAACATGAATGAAGCAATCCAAATACAACTTTGAATAAACTAATGATGAAAGAGCACTGCTGACCTAAAAACTCAGAAAATTTAATTTTCTCTTTTAAGCTACTCAACTAAAACATATTAAAAGAAGAACAAGTTAGGATTAATAATTACATATTTTCTTGTTTGTCTCATCTACAGCACATTGTCTCTGACCAGTGAAGAAATGGATTCTTCTGAGTTTAATATCCATCCCACATCGAGCTCTTGCACTGGCCGCCATTCACCAAAAAACAAACATTTAGCCGGACTCCAGACCAAACAGGTCCACAGCAGCCCTGCGTCCCTCTGCAACTCCCTCACCGACATCCCGGTGCTTTTGATCAACGGAGAGCCCCAACACGAAAAACTGTCATGTCCTCCATCTCCAAGACCACAGCTCTGCCATTCCCCCACAAAACCCCCCTCGCCTCACAGTAAGACGAACTGAAAGCACATCATCATTTTTGTAATACTGAATCATTCTGAGCCTAACTTCATTATTACTGTGTGTGTTTTAGGTCCTCTTTTTTATGGAAGCCAACCATCCATGAAGTTTGTTATGGACACGTCAAAACTCTGGTTTCGTCCACATGTCAGCAGAGCAGAAGGTACAAAAAGGATGATTAAAATTGGGCTTTGTTAAAGGAGACCTATTGTGTAAAATCTATTTTCTAGCTTTAACCTTGTTACAACTGCCTTCCCTCATCATTAGTTTACTCAAGCTTATTAAGAATGATTCCTGCATGTTTGAGTAATCTTGTATTGTTCTGCAGCTGATGATTGAGTGTTCAGAAAAGCCTTGTCTTCACCTACCACCTATCCCCGCCCATTTGTCTGTATTTAATTGTGATTACTCATAATTATATATTAATAGTAAAGCCTGTATGGTTCAAAATAGTTACATAGACACTTTATTACAATAAAAATTACACATTTAAATTCTGCTGCTTGTTACGTTAAAATCTTTCACTGAAGAGGCGGAGCTTATCAGTTCTGCAGTTTTGCACTGGAAGTAAATTTACCTTTTTCTATTTTTTAAACTGTTTTACATCAATTTTGTGTTTTAGAAAAAACAAATGTAAATTGCTGATATACATATAGTATAGTTTATTCCTAAATACATAGAAAATAATTGCACAGCCGTCCACGACGCTACATTCTACAAGTCAATAATATTTAGTACAGCTGGAGGGTAGCATGAAAAGGCAGTTTTTTGTTGTAAGCACAAAGTGAATGGATCTACAGCGGTAAATAAAGAAATTACAAGACTAAAAATGCTTGGACACATCTTTTAGATATTTTACAGAAAAGTAATAACCTAATAAAATAGAAAAACTTTCCTTATAACATAATAGAACATGATTGCAACCTATTTTCCAGCTTCATTAAGTAGAGACGATTAATATGACAAAAATAATCATCACAATTCCTTGGAGCCATATCATATTTGATTTGAACAGAATCCATGTCAACTATTTCTACTGCTTTTATCATGTAAGTAAATGTGACAATTAGAGAGTTAAAACACATTTCTGTAAATGTTTTGATAAATATATGCACTGCAGGCTGGAAAAGTAGTCTGATTATGAACAGACTGCTGCATCAAACACAGAAATTGCAATATGTCAATTTCATCAAAAAAGCAGATTGTCACAAGGATGAGTTCACATTAGATTTCTATTACAATATTGTCCAGCCTTAATTAAACACATTCTTTGCTAGTTTGCTTTTCAATGTTTGGATAATGACACGGACTGTTCATTTCAGCTGAAGCCATGGTTAAAGACAAGGAGCCAGGAACATTTGTGATTCGAGACAGCACATCCTACAAGGGAAGCTTTGGACTGGCAATGAAAGTGGATCAGTCTCCAACAACAACCACAGCATCTGCCTACCCAGGTAAATATTCATTCATCCCTATAAAAACAAGTTTAAACAATAATTTTTCTTTACTTTTCCCACTGTGTTAAAAAACGTCAACATTTGCGCTTATAGTTTGTTTTTGTATTATTTATGTTTTTGAAAAGGCTAGAATCTATTTATTTTTATTTTTTTATCTTATTTTACAAAACTTCCGAAGCCAACACTTGAGAACAAATATTTTAAAATTTTAATACGGCAGTTCTCAAACATTTCAAACTAAGTATAATTTTATACAATAGTAAGATTACCTAATTTTGGAGTTTGTCAGGTCAAGGGCTAAAGCAGATCAAAAATAAGTCTAAACCATTGGTGTTTTTTTTAAAGTGTCATTCTTCCAAAAGACGACAAAAATATTCACTTATTTCTCACTAAAAAGCATAAAACAAATATTCATACACTGACTAGTGTCAAGTACAATCAGAGTGAAGCGCTGATGTCAGAGGGGCCCTTTCAATACTTGACATATGAAATATGATTATGTAGCAAGTCGTGGATACGTAGTTCAGTCTTTGTAGAGGCTACAGGTTGTAACAGGCTCCTTCCCTGCGGAGGGAGTGAATAAATCAGTAAGACCTGAGTTAAGTCATGTGAGAAGATTAGATTTAACCACGGTGGCCACCCTTTAATCTAATATTGTAGTTGAGGGAAAACAAGCTAAGGTAGCCAGTAACTGTGTGACTGGGACACAACAATAATAGATTGGGCATTATTTAAAGCGTTAAATAAGGATCATCTGTTTCATTGTAGTTCGACTGAAGACATAGGTTAGTGTTAAAATGCTGAAATAAGATTACTCTGAAAACTTTTTCCATAAAGTTACTTACCAGAGGCAGATAGTACTTCCATAAAGTACTCTCTGTCTCTGGTAGTTATAGCATACATCATACAAAACAGACATACAGTGGATTAGAAAAAACGTGGCTTACTTGATGGTTTTGATGTTTCTGTGGACTTGTGTGGCGAGGCTGGAGTCTGTGTCAGTTTTTCCAACCGCTGCAACCACTGTGTACAAAAGGCAACCAGCTGTTTATAGCTCTATAAGCAATGACAAAAACAGCAATCTTATGTACAACTCATTTGCACAGCTTTCTATTTTTAATTCACTGATTATTTGATGTTAACTAAAACACACTTTTCTTGATATTTTTTCAGGCAATAATAGCTCAGATTTGGTCCGACATTTTCTCATTGAATCATCAGCCAAAGGTGTCCGAATCAAAGGCTCTTCCCAGGAGCCGTACTTTGGTGAGTGCTGCTTTACAGTCATGAATGACTTTTCCTACACTCAGGCTTTGTGTACTTTTCTACTGAGCATAATCTCCGGCCACACCACGAATGACTAAATCATGTCTAGTCTACAGGGATGTGGGTGGGCATCAGAAGGCAGGTCTTTTGATTCAGTACAATGATCTCATGAGGTGTGTCCTTTGACATAAACAAATTAAAATTTAGCACAATGTAGCAAGTATAATTTAGATGATGGATGAAGTCACATAGAATGTCTGAATATGTTTTAATGAAGGCCATTTTCAGTATTTAGTGACTGCATTAATTTAACATTAGGTCAAATTAGGTTTAAAATAATCCCGAACTAAAAAAGATACACAAAGCAGTTGTAGTTGGCTCTGTTATTCAATGATAACATGCAAGATTTCAGCAAATTAAACTTGAAGGTGCGCTGTGTATCTTTTGACCAAAAATAGACTTGAATGAAATCATGTTTTTGGCATTTAGATTTCTTTGTTGCACTACACAAATAATAAAAATCTTTGCATTTACTTTGAGCGGACTTGTATGACCACAAAATTAACCATTATTTACAGCAATCACATTATTAATGATTATTTTAATATAATCATTAATATCGCATTTCTATGGAAACAAACATACAAGAAGAGACCCTCATCTAGGGCCTAGATGAGGGTCTCTTCTTGTATGTTTGTTTCCATAGAAATGCAGTTCCTTTAGCTGTAACTTTTTCACATTACAGCATAAAACATACAGTATTTAGCCCCATTCACAATACCACAATGTATTGTTTTAACTTTCTATTTTTACAGAAAGTGTAATTGACATTTCACGTTCAAAAAGCTACACAATGCACCTTTAAATTTAGAAAGAGATTTAATTTAAGTGAATACGTCTAAACACAGACACTTTATGTTAATACAACTTGTTCATTCTATAGGAAGTCTACCAGCTTTGGTTTACCAGCACACAATTTCACCTTGTGCCCTCCCATGCAGACTCCTGCTGTCCCCTCAAGGTAAGCTACAAGAAATATGACTAAACAGTGAACCTATGATAACATAACGCTTACTAAAAATGTATTTCATTCATTCAGAGTTGGGCGAAACAGAGAATAACAAGTCAACAGCAGAGGACAAGAAAACAGGTAAGTTAACTAGTAGCTAGCTTAGTACGTTAGCTTGTTAACTAACTTGCAAGCTAAAGGTTTGGTACACAATAATTATTAAAGCTAACAAGTGTAAATTATTTTGCAGTTGTAATTTTACATTTATGTTTCGCTTCATCACTTTCTTTCTTGTTCTTTTAACAAAACAAAACTTGAACTAGAGATGCTAATATTTTACGCTAAGCGCTGCATTGTTTACCTGTTACAGTTAGCCACAGCAATGCTAGCACAACATTCGATCAAAACATTAAAAGCTGTAGCTGTCGACAACCACAATTGTTGCCACATATGATTACTCACTTTAGTGTTAAATCTAAACTCACACGTAGTAAATCTTGGCTAATACCTGATTTACGCCTGACTTGTGCAGCTCTTCCTGTGGCTCACCAATGAAATCCCCCAAGTCACCGTGGCCAATGATGCGGCGAGGACTAATAAAAATAATTATACGTCTGCATTAAACCACAAACAGCGAATCATCATATATCATATTTTTGCCTAGAGACGGAGAATAAAACAGCATACTAATCTTATTCATTTTAGAAGAATTATACAAACCACTGTCACAACACATGCCATTTTTTAAGCTACTGACATCTAATAGATTATTTACTTAAAAATAAGATAGTGAATAATAAAGAAGTATCTAAGACCTTAACAACATGTGGATTTTGGCATGTGAATTTTTTAGTGTTGCATTTAGAAGACAAGGTACTGTATAACAAGTTTTAAAGTGGCTGTTTAAATCATTTTCTTTCTAATTAAAGGTGGGTAGCTGATTTTCACTATGCAAACACGGTTTAGGTTCATCTCATAAATCCTTCGACACATGGTTAATATCGACATATATTGATTTTGGTTGCATTTATGGCTTATAAACTTCTTTTTTACAAACAACAAAATGAAAGTGGAGAGGACCACCCAGCTCAGCCAATCAGAGAGCAGCATTCAGCTCCTGATTAGAACAAAAACCTTTATTATTCAGTTCAGAGAGTCCTCAGAGGTCTTATTTTTTCACAAAGTGCTGCAAATACTGTATACTTTTTAGTGGAAAGCACAAAGTTTACTAATTTACAGCTAAAAAAGTTAGCTACCCCACCTTTAAGTCTAGGCTAATACAATTTTTTTCCAGCGTTTTGCATCCATGTCTTTGTTAAAATTGTCACAGCATGAACAATTAGCAAGAAATCAAGTTACATCAAGCCATTTTATGATGAAATAACTCTAGAAATCAGATTAATATGATGTGCTTGTAGAACAAAGTCATTTTAGACCAACTAAAGATGAAATTAAAAGGTTAAAAAAGTGTTTTTAAAAATAATTTGAGCAGTTTTCCAACACAATGTTAATGTAAATGCTACAGTAACTAAAAGATATGTAACCATGAAACTACATGATTTTCCACAATGTTGTTGATAGTGTTGACCTATGTCTTGCTAAAATTGTCATACGCCATATTTACAAGGCATTTTTTTTTCTTCCCAGCTTCCAACTTTGTATATCTGAACGCTGTGCCCACTGAGATGCTGACGGGCCCGTGTGCAGTCCAAAAGCAGTGACAAAGACTTTTGAGAAGGCTTCGGGCTCCTTCACACCCGCCGTTGTCAACATGAAGGTCTCTCCAAAGGGTGTAACGCTCACAGACATCAACAGGAAGTAAGAAAATAATACACATCCTGCACTGCACCGAAGGCTTTGTGGTCTTCACACTGTAAATGTGTTTGTAACAGTTATGGTTTCTTTTTCTCAGGCTTTTCTTCAGGCGACATTACCCCATTCACCTGCTCAGCTACAGTGGGGAAGATCCAGACTCCAGACGGTCAGTATTGGTCAAGTGACATCATAACGTTAATCCAATCATACTATTTCTACTGATAGAGGCCACCTGTTTTAAATGTAGTTATTCCTTTAAATACAAACAGTTAACAGATAAAGTAATTAATAGAATGAGTTAAACAAACTGAAAACATGTGTAAATAGGGCTGAGCGATATTGACAAAATCAATATCTCGATATTTTTTGGGCGTATCTCGATAAAGATATTCAGACGATATTTTTTAAACCAACAGAAAAATTTTCAAATACATCTTTAAATGTTTTAGTTGAAGCTTAGTGCTATCAATCAGTTCTATGTCGTATGTGCTACGCCCTCTACGGGCTTCGCTATTGGCTAACACTCGAGCAGCGCCTCGCACCTGAAGATCAAACAATGTACCGCTCCAATCATGGGGACGTGGTTCCCCACTGGCCGTATATAAGGCCCTGTCCACTATCGCTCGCCCTTCTTTTCACTCAGCACTTGAAGATCTCTTAACTTGTTCTTTAAGAAAGATTTACTCTCTACAATCAAGATTTGGGATTCGCCGTACTCACCAGCTCGAAGATTGTCACCCTCCGGTGTCGAGCACCGGTGGGTACGGCAGATGTGAGACCCTCTTCTCCCCGAGGACCGTCTGTTTCCTCTGCCTCTGTTGGCAGCACAACACAGGGATAAGACCGCCCCGTCTGCTGCTCGCTTCCCAGGGAGAAGCGAGAGTGGCGCCGTGGCTTCATGAGCCCCGAATCCCCGGAGCATCTCGGTCCGGACCCGGAGATGTCCGAGGGGAAGACCGTGCCTCCGGTCCGTGCTGCAGCCTTGCCGAGCAAGGCTCCAGCGCCTCCTTCCCTCCGGATTGTCCCCCTATGAAGAAGACATGGCGTTCCTCTTCTCCCGCGGCTGCTGCTTGGCGCCAACACCGTGTGCCAGCATACCGGCCGTATCGCTGTGTGCACTGGTGCAGCGAGTCGGGGGCTCCATCCATCGAGGACGGGATCAGTTTGGCTCTGCTTCCCTCTTCCTCGCTCTGATCTGGCGGTAAGCCTCTATTCCAGCCCGAGACAGGCTGACGGCGGTGTCGTGTATCGCTGCTATGCTAATGCTACACGGTCATAGCACTAGCTAGCTACTAGCGCAGGACGGGATCAGTTTGGCTCTGCTTCCCTTTTCCTCGCTCTGATCTGGCGGCAAGCCTCTATTCCAGCCCGAGACAGGCTGACGGCGGTGTCGTGTATCGCTGCTATGCTAATGCTACACGGTCATAGCACTAGCTAGCTACTAGCGCAGGACGGGATCAGTCTGGCTCTGCTTCCCTCTTCCTCGCTCTGATCTGGCGGTAAGCCTCTATTCCAGCCCGAGACAGGCTGACGACTGTATTGTGTACAGCTGTTATGCTAATGCTGCACAGGCGTAGCATTAGCTAGCAACTAGCGCAGGGCCTAGTTAGCTGCGGACACGGTGGCTGTTTTCCTCTGCATGTCACAAGCTTTCGCCATGGGCGTAGGTATTGTGCGCGGCACAGGTGGGCGGCAGACATCTCTGGCTGGGTCTGTTTCCCTCTAGACCATGAGAAAAGCAGCTCGCCCGCTGCTTCGCTCTTCTGCTCGGGTCAGAAGGAGGAGGAGCCGCTCTTCCCCGAGACACGCTCTTACAGCTGCGGCGTTCTGTTCCTCGGGCTCCGGTCCCCAGATCAGGAGCGCGAGTCCGGAGCGGCGCGCTCCTTTATCTGGAGCTTGTAAGAGAGAGGAGAGGCTCTTTATGTTATGATTTAGAGTTACTTCTCACCATGCAACAGACACGCACTGGTAGCGTTTCTGTTGCTGTTCAGCTGGTGCTATAGCTCCGATGCTGGCTCCAGCTGTCCTGTCACTCTCATCCCCGCTGAGTGTCGCGGTGCGGATGAGTGCGTCAGGAAAGGGCAGAGGTTGACTGTGACCCCCCACTCTCGCCCAGGGAAGAAGACGTAGGTGAGAACCACGTACTTCACCACAGCCGCTGTCGTGAGGGCGGAGTTTCCAGCAGCTCAGATAGCTGTCCAGGGTAGAAGTTCTTTACCCACCGCTGCTGCTCTGGTAGCAGGGCACCGTGTTCTGCTCCTATCTGCGCTTGGAAAGCATGTGGGAAGAAGACAGGCTTCTGTGCATCATCTCCATTTACTCATCTTTTTATGTAGATGTTTTTTCCCGCTCCTCGCTCTGCTTTGAGGATGCGGATTTGTGTAGTGCAGGACCGTTTAGGGCGCGCTCTGATGCGCTCCTCTCACAGGGTCACACATGCACGAGCAGCGGAGCTCCCATCACGTCTCTCGCTCCCTCCCTGGTCAGTGCTGCGCAGCGACAGGGACGCGCGCTCCACCTGTCCTGGCTGCGGACGGTCCCCCAGCTGGCATTGCTGTTGGAGTTACACCAAACGCCTCTTGCGCTGTCCCGCAGCACGCAGGGGGCAAGTGCAGGCTCGTAGGGGTCGCGCATCGACGCGCTTCCCCTCGTGCTTTGGAGGAGAGTCTACAGTCCATAGATCCTCTCCTCTTACGGTTAGTGTAGCGCCGCGGCATCAGACGCCTGCTCGTCCCTTCCAGCATTAGGAGCAGGGGCAAGTCTGTGAGCGCTCGGCCTCTGCCCGGAGCTTGACAGCATCTCGGCGGAGATGCTTGTCTATCTCCTCATTCCCTAGGGGAGGCGCAGACTGCGCGGTGCGACGTTATGACCGGTTCTCGTTCGTACGTCCCTTACGAGCACCCCCCCCCCCCCCCCCCTACGGACATAGTGGCAGGCCCAAGCTTCTGGCTCCCGTCCCTCCTGCTACGATATGCAAGCGGAGAGAACGGAGAAAGTAACTGCAGTTCTATGAGTATGTGCATAGCCCTCCTCGGGCTTCGCTTTTGGCCTTTATCTACATGGAAGGCCGACATAGAACGGTTCCTATCCCCGTACTTCTTGGTTGCCAAGAAGTGCGGCGGCATACGGCCCTTTTTGGATCTGCGTGTCTCCTCCTTCCTGTTACGTGGCGCAGGATTGGAGGTGCTAGCAGAGAGAGGAGAGAAATGTAGTTACTTACGTACTGTAGTTCTATGAGTTGTGCGTGTCCTCTACGGGCTTCGCTATTGGCCTCTATCTACATGGAAGGCCGACATAGAACGGTTTCTACTCCCCGTACTTCTTGGTTGCCAAGAAGTGCGGCGGCATACGACCCTTTTTGGATCTGCGCGTCTCCTCCTCCTGTTACGTGGCGCAGGAATGGAGGTGCTGGCAGAGAGAGCAGAGAATTTTAGTTACTTGGCGTAACTGTGGTTCTATGAGTGTGTGCGTTGGCCTCTGCGGGCTTCGGCTACTGGCCTTTATCTACATGGAAGGCGACATAGAAGGTTTTCTACTCCCCGTACTTCTTGGTTGCCAAGAAGTGCGGCGGCATACGGCCCTTTTTGGATCTGCGTCTCTCCTTCCTGTTACGTGGGCGCAGGAGTGGAGGTGGCTGGCAGATAGAGCAGAGAAATCTTAGTTACTTACGTAACTGTTTAGTTCTATGAGTGTGGCATAGCCCTTTACGTGGCTTTCGCTATTGGCCTTTATCTACATGTGGAAGGCCGACGACCATATGAACGGTTTTTGGATCCGCCGTACTTGCTTGGTTTCCACGGATGCGTTTCGCAGTGCTGAACCACACGGACA